>JASAMY010002349.1:0-114677 GCA_030248085.1 Paralinhomoeus sp. GSCO2_6 | reverse complement strand
GACACGCTTTTTGTAAAAACCAACCCTGAGGTGGCCAAATCCCCGAAAGTTTCTTCAATTGTTCTGAAAATCGGCTACCTAGACCAGAATTTCGCGAGGATTCCGAAAATGAGCTCAGAATTTCCATTTTCCGTCCTGAACTTTTGTTATGCGCAAAAAACCATTTTATGGATAGCACTTTTTCCAGTTTCAGTTTTTTGGCCCATATGTTGAGATTCCGCGCTTCAATTTTGATTCTGATGATAGATTCGGAATCCTCGTGAAATTCTGCGTCTCCTGAAGCTAAAATCATGCAATTCAAAGTTACAAAATGGTGTAAAAGTATGGGTTAAAAAAATGCGATAATCGCAAAATTTGTGTTTTTTCCGTGTGGTTTACGCATCTTACATTTGCGCACCACGAAACTTACTCCAGCGGATAGCGCGTTTTATTACGCGTCGAATGAGCTATGAACGAACAAAATTCGGGCACCCACATACATCGAAAAATGCGTTTAAAGTTGCCAACTGCAGTACAAAGAAAGTTCAGTTTTTGGCCCATATGTTGAGATTCCGCGTTTCAATTTTCATTCTGCTGATAGATTCGGAATCCTCGTGAAATTCTGCGTCTCCTGAAGCTAAAGTCATGCAAATCAAGGTTATGCAATAGTGTAAAACTATGCGTTAAAAAATTCGATTGGTAGAAAATCTGTGTTTTTTTCGTGTGGTTTGCGCATTTTACATTTGCGCACCACGAAACCTGCCCCCGTGGATAGCGCGTTTCATTACGCGTCGAATGAGCTATAAACGAACAAAATTCGGGCACCCACGTAGATAGAAAAATGCGTTTAAAGTTGCCAACTGCAGTACAAAGAAATTTCGCCTGGAAATAGAGCTGTCTGCATTTGCACCATAAACCCTCTGATTAGCCGCCTGGGGCTAACTGTTTCAGTTGCACCGTAATAGGGGGACATATTTTCGGGGTGGGGGCAGAACTGTAAGGGCTTGATGTGTGGGTTGGTTTGTTGCCAATGTCCACTTTGCACATACCTAGATGGATGTCGCACAAACGTGGGCACAGTCTCATACACTTTTACATACTTTCA
Source organism: Paralinhomoeus sp. GSCO2_6 (assembly GCA_030248085.1). Lineage (NCBI taxonomy): Eukaryota > Metazoa > Nematoda > Chromadorea > Monhysterida > Linhomoeidae > Paralinhomoeus > Paralinhomoeus sp. GSCO2_6. The sequence goes on along the minus strand of JASAMY010002349.1, from coordinate 113,593 downwards.
CATAGACCTACAAGGCACTGCATATGCATGCATGCCTATGCACCCCCCCCCCCTACACTAAAAATAGTTGGCATTGGGACTGGATGATTGATGAAGGGAGGGGCGGGGGGGGGGGTAATTCGAGGGTTTGCCGTGTTTTCTTTTGAGCTAACAATGGAATGCAGTCTTATTTACAATGGCCTACGATTTACGAGTTTCGATCGATGGTATGTATGTTGGCATGCATGAACCATAGACAAATAACAGAATTTGCTAGGTGTACTTATTCTGCCATTGACAATTTTAGAATTCGCAAAACAGGACGACACACTGTTCTTCAACCAAGGTTTGTAGAAAGGAATTTCATATTGTGGCTCTTTGACTCCATGTAGTGAGCAACATTGGGTTCAAAGCCATTACAGGATGAAACACCATACCAATGCAGTGACAGCACACATACAGGTATAACTTGAGCAGGTATAATCAGCACTGACAGTACTGTGAAAAGTCCAAACAAATTCTTCGCAACAGGTTGGTTCTCTCAGTGGTCCGCCCCTCCCACAGATCAACACCGACACAGATCAACACAGATCTACAGTTCAGTAGATTTCAGTTCGTCGTGGCTGGCAGCTGAACCAGTGGCAGGCTCAACCAGTTGCGTTGTAAGTGCAGGTGATTGTTCTATATAACCTGCAGTGCTTCGCAAACATTTATTCGCGTTCTGGAAACATTGCATCATCAACATTTATTCGCGTTCTGGAAACATTGCATCATCCTGAAAAAGTTGTGTTATTCTCTACTATTAGAGGCGCATACAGTATATAGCATGCTACATCCATGTGCTGATGAAGCATACTGGTGGGGCGTCTAGTAGTTGTGCTCCAATTTGTGCTTAGAACGCCTTTGTACAATTGAAGTGCATAGTTCTTGTTGTGTCACCATTTTTGGCAACAACTAATGATTTTCCTTTAGAATATGGTGAGTAAGGTTGTTTTTGCTGGGATATTTTGCTATGGTTGCGGCGTCCCTAGCCTAAATAGAATGTAGCACCTGCAAGACAAGCTGGTTGTTGGGCGCTTCATAGAGCAGTGAGGCAAAGGTAAAAATTTCCAGGCGAAATTTCTTTGTACTGCAGTTGGCAACTTTAAACGCATTTTTCTATCTACGTGGGTGCCCGAATTTTGTTCGTTTATAGCTCATTCGACGCGTAATGAAACGCGCTATCCACGGGGGCAGGTTTCGTGGTAAACGTAAAATGCGCAAACCACACGAAAAAAACCCATATTTTCCACCGATCAAATTTTTTAACGCATAATTTTACACTATTGCATAGCCTTGATTTGCATGATTTCAACTTCAGGGGACGCAGAATTTTACGAGGATTTAGAATCTATAATCAGATTTAAAACTGAAGCGCAGAATCTCAACATATGGGCCAAAAACTGAACTTTCTTTGTACTGCAGTTGGCAACTTTAATCGCATTTTTTGATGTATGTGGGTGCCCGAATTTTGTTCGTTCATAGCTCATTCGACGCGTAATAAAACGCGCGTTCCGCTGGAGTAAGTTTCGTGGTGCGCAAATGTAGGATGCCTAAACCACACGAAAAAAACACAAATTTTGCGATTATCGAATTTTTTTAACACATAATTTCACACCATTTTGTAACTTTGAATTGCATGATTTTAGCTTCAGGAGACGCAGAATTTCACGAGGATTCCGAATCTATCATCAGAATCAAAATTGAAGCACGGAATCTCAACATATGGGCCAAAAAACTGAAACTGGAAAAAGTACTATCCATAAAATGGTTTTTTGCGCATAACAAAAGTTCAGGACGGAAAATGGAAATTCTGAGCTGATTTTCGGAATCCTCGCACAATTCTGGTCTAGGTAGCCGATTTTCAGGACAATCGAAGAAATTTTCGGGGATTTGGCCACATTGGGCCAGAATAGGTTGGTTTTTACAAAAAGCGTGTCTCGAAAAGTTGTGGTGCAGCTTCTAAGCTTCATACCGTAAATCCTCCAATAGTGCCCCCGGGGCACTATTTTTTCAACCTCTCCTTACCCGGGGGCACTATTGGAGAGGGGGGCACTATTGGAGGGGGGGGGCTTCTATTATTTCAACCTAAGAATTTTGAATGGTAATGCTAGTTTCGCTGTCAAAATTGCCAATTTTTCGGTGATTTTGATCACTTTTGCCACATTTAATGGTTGATTTACCGTTAATAGTTGCTGAAACGTATTATTATTGGTTAGCAGTAGTGTGTATACACGATGTAAACGTACCTACCACTATATTTTTGCCCATAAAAGGCACATGGCACAACATACCCCTTACCCCCGGGGGCACTATTAGAGGGGGGGGGCTCTATTATTTCAACCTTGCCATACCCGGGGCACTATTGGAGGGGGAGGCACTATTGGAGGGGGGGGGCTTCTATTGGAGGATTTACGGTATCTAATCTCCGTCTCCGCATTTCGCTCATTCCCCCCTTCATCCTTTGATCATTTGTCGGACTTCCGACCGACTGCCCGCCTCGGTCGCCGCCGCAACAACAGACGCGCGCCTGCCTTGGATTCTTGGTGGCAAGAAGCTCGCGCCGGCTTTGCCAGACGCATCAGCTGCTCCTCAGCCGAAGTCGAACGCCCACTCAGAGCCGCGTCAGCGGCCTCGGTCCCCATAAAGGTGTATCTCTTTCGCTGTGCGTCTCTCTGACCTCTTCCTCGCGGCCAATAGAGCGCTCTCGGCTTCATCCACGCTTCGTAAATCAAAAACGCGCCTTCTTCGAGCCCCGGCAAATCGAGGGCAGAACGAACGCAACAATAAAGCATCCAGAGAGAAAGACCGCCCAAAAGTGAGCTTTCATTCGTCCCCCTTCTTTCAGTCCAGATTTGCGCGGCTCTCCCGAGCTGTCGGACGCCAAATGTTCTGTCGTTGGGCCGAGCTGACGCTGAAAGGAGACCGCCTCTTGCAGATGTATCTCGAGAAGGCGCCGCCGGTTCGAATCGTCGCCGTCGTCACGATCTTCGCGTCGACCATGGACCTTCTTGCCGATTTTCTGCTCTGCACGCGCATTTACGAGATTATGGACACGTTCCAGACGAGCCCCGCTCGCTACGCCAGCTACGCCTATTTCATTTTCACCGTCGTCTCGGTCGTCGTCTACATCTTTGAGATGGTCGACGTCTTTCTCACGTTGAAGTACGACGAGGAGCTGCTGCTCTACAGTCGGATAGCCAAGTCGCTCGTCATTGCCGCCGAGGAGGCACGCGCGCACGCACGCACGCAAGCACGCACGCACAGGAGTATAACCCGTAGGTATGTTCATTCAGGTGCCCCTTCCTCTTTGTCTGCTCGTGATCTATCTGAACGAGCCAACGGCTGTGATCGCGTCTCCGATCATGATCGCCAGTATGGTGAAGCTGATCGCGCTCTTGTGGGGCATCTTCAAGTTCATCAAGATCAGATTCTGCTGGTTCTGCTATCCGTGCTGCCATGGTCATGGCCTTGACGGCAACGTCCAGAGATGCTTCACGCTCAAGTTGGTTTGAGAATCTTCATATTACTGGAAATGGCACTCTGGGCCAGGGGACATGTTCCACTCCTCAGAACTGATACATTGCACTAAAAAAACTCGATATCGTCCTCGTAAAGGAATTTCATTTTGGCTGGTGGTGCTTCTCCCTTTTATGGCCTCTCGCAAACAACAGACTTTTCCAGCAAACTACTGTGTACGTTAAACGCATATAGATGGTGGCGTCTCTGCATGCTAGTGGTGAATCTCTGCCACATCGCAGCGATCTTCATCGTCGCAGCCAATATCATGCTGGCGAGCGAGGCAAGTCGAGGCACGCAGGTGATAGAATGATCATAAGGATGATATCGACTAGCAGCCGTGAAAAGGTTCCGCTCAGTCTCTGTCGCTATATCTCCTCACTCTGTCTGCGGATCTTTTGAACTTCTTCTCATGTGCTCCTCGTGAATGCCTGCGTCACCAAGAAAAGGGGGAGAGGAAGCAAATTCCCGTTTTTGTTGTCGCACGCAGTACTAACTGTATATTGCTACTGCTCCATGAAAAGATCAAAAGCTCAGTGCTATACAAAGATAGTGTTAATCTCAGATCTGAATTAACACGAATGATTGTAGATAGAGGTTGCGTTGCGACACCACAAAACAATAGGTAAGAACGCTTAGAGTAACAACATGGTGTGGTGTATCCAGGCAGAGGACACGAAGGGCGCAGGTGCATTCAAATTTGCTGATGCGTGCTCCACCAATTGATTGGTCCCCTTGTCTTCACTCTGTAGACGGGTATGTCGCACTGTTTTTCTTGTACGCCATATTGCTCAGGCGCCTTATGGCTGAGCCTTTGGCCTCTTGCTTTTTCGGAAGTTCCGGAGAATAGAATGCTGGTTTAGGCGGAGGTTCAGTTCTGAAGTAGGCACTAAATGACCAACGCGCGGTTTGGCTGGAGACAAGCACACTACCATCCAATGTGCAGTAACAGTGCGTGTATGCTGGCACCTATGCCGAAAAGAAGACGGTGTTTTAACCAAAAGCATTCAGGCGCAAGCAACTTGCGTCATTGACAATTTCTGGTAGTAATCCCCATTCTTAATTGGGTCCGATTTAGGTGCCGTTGCTGTATCGACGATGGCGGCATGTGCGGGCAGCACAACCACTGGTTCTGGTGATTGCGATGCCTTGGGTTCTGCAAAAACAATGTCAGCCCAACTGTGGATAAAACAAACAAGCATTGAATGTAGTCAGTGACTCATTACCTCTATTCCAGATGAAGGAGATAACGAGGGCCAATACTTGAATCAGACTGATAACACTGGCGCCCAAAAATAGGCCTGGAAATATTGTGTGTACAGCCAATAATGGGTCTAATTGTAGATGCAACTATTTTAGGGCTACAGTGTTGTATGTACTGAGTATGGGCACAAGAATATATGCTAAACCAGTGGTGGATGCCTATGTGCACTGCCTACATTGGCACTATTCAGAAATTGGGTTACATCTGACTGGGGGAGATCCAATTAAGGGTGCCAACTTTAATTTTTTTGCCAAATGTTATCAGCGAAGATTATATAAAACTTTGTGTAAGATGTTTCACACAAAATCGAAAAAACTTTGCCAACCCAACTGTCCTCCAACTTGTGCTATGAAAGCTGGGCCAGTGACGGCATCGTATTGCACCACTCTGGTGTGCTAAAACAAAGTTTCGTAAAGTTTAGGTACTTACAAAAAAGAGCACTGGCATTTAGTGTGCTTGGCTCATTTGTTATTACCTGCAGGGTATCATAGGCGATCCTTAGCATAATGTGACTGTCTTTCCAATTATTGGCTTCGTCACTGTAGTTGAGGAGTTTGAATTTGGCCTGGAGCGCTTTGGAAGGAAACCTTGCATATGACACAGTGGGAGAGTAACTCCATTGGTTGCATAGGGGCTTGCAGTTGCTCTAGAAAGTTTAAAGATTGCAGACTGCAGCCACAAAAGCATGACCTCACGCACGACGCAGCGTTTGAATTCGTCTCTCTCTGTAATTTCATTTCCTTGAAGGCACATGTTTTCCTCCAGTGTCACACATGTTCTGTGGCGCGCGCCCTGAAATTACTTAAGTACATAATTACAGACGGTTCATTCTACTGTAGAAATACACCTCTGCAAGAAGCTCCTTAGGCACGTACATACTGCACTTGCACAGGTCCAGCATCACCTTGTGGCCACACTCCATTCGACACATCTAAACTTGTAAAACAGCTTTGCGCTCACTCTACCATGAAAACCATTTCTGCCAACCGCATCAGTGTACGGTAGTGTTGTAATTCGTTTATCGATGTCGTCTTGGCATGTCCCATGTCGCTTGCTCTTGTCTCGCTCATACTTTGTGAGAGACAAGCCAATCTTGACCACTCTGCCAGGACGCATGCTAATGAAGTTAAAGTTGGCAGGGTTCCAAGTATTGGAGAGACATATCTGGAAATGGTGTTTTTCTGGTGTTAGATTCTCATGCGATTCGAATCTGGTAAAACATACTGAAGCGCCATCTGTCACAGTTGGGGCATCAAGCAATCGACCAAAAGGTTTTGTATCGATTAGCAGTAATGCAGCAATACCAGCCACTGTTTGGTTCATGGGAAATGACACCTCAAAGCACTGGACAAAGCTCTGATCAAATGTTGGCTTGACAAATTTCGAACAATTGCGGTAGACATTGGTGTTGAACTGACAGCTCTTGATAACCTGCATGTGTTATCAGAAGTTGTTTATGCCAGGCAATAGTAACTTTTTGCTAACTTCAGTTGATGTAAAGCCAATGTCAGCCAGTAGACCATGTAGGTTGACACCCTTGTCTTGCTCAATATAGGCTTGTAGGTTTTTGTAATGGAGCTGAAATGCAAGAGTACGATAGTATGCTGGTGCCTTTGTTTTGCAACAGGTTCTAACTCACCGCAAAAACATCTGTTGTGTTTGATGCATCAGCAAAAAGTGCTCTCAGTTGATGCTCCAAGCCATTAATTAGTGCAGTTGCATGCACTTCAACATTAGCTTCATTAACATCCTGCTTTTTAGAAAGCTGGCTCAGTTTTAGCCCTTCACTAATGGCCTTGTGAACTTCTTGTTTGGTAGGGTGAAATAACTGAAAGTAGGTATTCTCTTTTTTAGTATTATTTTGTCAGTGTGGCCAGCAGTTCTCTCACTCACTGCCTGTGCAAGTGCAGGATGTGGTGAAATCTTTGTGATATTTTCGGGAAATTCTCCCTGTAGGTTGAAAAGCGCTGGTCTGGACTGTTGTAGCTTCACTAGTCCACCCAAAGTTGGATGCAACCTTTTCTTTGCTAGTTTTCTTAGGTCCACAACTGATTCTGGACACACCGTTATCTAAATTAGGCATGTGTACTGCAAGGTATCATTCTCACCAAAAAAAGGTCAATAATTACTCTTGGTAGTTGCAAGCTGGTCGCAGTCTGCACATCATAACTCGTCACCACTGGACTGTTGATGAAGTTCAACACAATCATGGTCATGCCATAGATGGCACCACCAAGTACGAGTATCACTGTTATGGTCCAAAAGAGCTTTGGTGCGCCCTCAGATTTTCCAATGTTGGCTACACCATGGATGGTTGATCTTGTAAGATATGTCTGATGATCCATCTTGTGGTCAAGCAGGGGATCCTTGCTGTACGTGCAGCTCTCTTGGGCATAGATGGGGGTGTGTGGTTGTTTCCCTTGTTCATGTTGCTTCCCAGTAAGCATGTTCTTCAGGTGTTGGACAATGAACATGTTTCTGATGCTTCCTGTCGAACTGGCGTATTATTACTCATCACGATCCTATTAAGGCTGAGTGCTGCTTCGCCCCATTTGCTCGACCAATTTACTGCTGTTTCACTCGATTGAGCGTACCCATATTGCGCACAGCAAGCATTTCCCTGTTGTTGGGGGTATGTTGTTACCAATTTCGCAGAGTGCACTTTATAGCCCTAATTGTAAAGGTGATTAATGAAAACAGAGGTACTAGTAGTAGTAGTAGTACACAGAGTTCTATTATTTCAACCCTCAAGTGCTCCACATATATGTCTGGCTTTTGAGAGCACCGGGTTTAGGACTATTTGGCGCGGACTTTTTGGCGTGTAACTTTTTGGCGCGGACTTTTTGGCGCATGGGACTATTTGGCGTATGAGGATTTTAAGTTCAATGACTCCTATGATAAAGAGCGGCTATGCGGTTATGAAAAATTGATAATGATGTTAAATGATAAGTAGAGAGTGGCTGTCCACTCAGAGTAGCAATTGTTATTGTGGACGATGCCATGGCGACCAGATCGCCTCGGCGATTGTCATGTGGTGTAGATGGGACGAGTAGACGCCGACACAATCACAGACGTGGCTGGCACTTTGATGCGGTTGTGGCTCAGCACAGCTTTGGTGTTGGCAGCGTTAGCCCACAGCCGCGCCTCACCCTCGGCTGAGGTGCCCACAAACGGTAGCCCATCAGAGCTCAGCGCGGCAGCGGCAGCGCCCACAGAGAAAGTGTGCACGGCCACATCCTACACCATGGAGGTAGCGGCCAAGGCGACCTCAATCTTGCTCGGGTCTGCCGATTCCATCCATTGACCACTTTTGACAGCTACTGTTTACATGCACAGACTCAGAGTTATTGAACCTGAAATCACCATGCGCCAAATATGTAATCCTCATGCGCCAAAAAGTCCCATGCGCCAAAAAGTCCCATGCGCCAAATAGTCCGCGCCAAAAAGACCGCGCCAAAAAGTTACGCGCCAAAAAGTCCGCGCCAAATAGTCCTGATCCCGAGAGCACCAACCAACCATGAGGAAAATATGCACTGAGACTATTAAAAGCCCCATCCCTTTGTGCATACATGTAACCAGGCTAAAGGCTCAAATCCTATGCACTCAAAGGGTCAACCCTATTTTTGTACACCAGTAAGCACTAGGGTTAGAGCTAAAACCAAGCACAAAAAGCGCACCAATAGAAAAATTAATGGGGATGTGTTAAATGAGCTGCTCAGCATTTTCAATCAGTCTGAATCTCAACTGGGATATCGCGTTTATACATTTCTAAGGTCTCAAAATAAACGGTCCCTTTTACATGGCTTGAACCATCTTTCAAAATTGAATATCTATTCTGACTTAAAATTAATGTACCTTGGATTTTTGGCTGGCTATTTTAAAAGCTCAAGCAAGGGAAAAGATACATATAAGGGTAAATTTGACTGCATTCCTTTGCAATATTTGAACCCAATTATGGAGCATTTTTCAATAAATGCAATTTTGAATTCATCAGATGTCAGAAGAGAAAACCCAATCCCAGTTAGCCTAAGGCATAGAGTTAGAGTTGTTTATTCTTATACTGAACCATTTTCCGTTTCTGTTTACAATTATGGTTCTTTTTTAAAGCAACTCAATATTGAAAATCTTAAAGCATTGCTTAACTCTTCTTGCCACTGTCATTGTTCTCCATATCAATATCACCCCTTGGGTCATGTCTTTACAGGCAATCTCAATCTGGTTGGCAATTTAAAATTGAGGAGTATCCTGGCCAAGGGGGCTAACTTTCGCTTAAATTTGGGTTGTAAAACTGAGGACATTTTTCAGGCATATTATAATGGCATATCCGCTTATCTGGCCAAACTCTCTAAGAGGCATCATAATTATTGCTTTGACAAATATTCGGAAATTATTTCTTTAAGATTTTGCAAATATTTTTCGAAGTTTACATTTCAGTGTACCCCATCTTCATCTATAGAGGGAAATTACTCAAATAATGAATTTAAACATTTATTGCTAGCCCTAAAGGATCTGCACAAACAATTTGTCATTGTCCCTGCAGATAAGGCAGCCAATAATTACGTTTTTATTTGTAAAAAATTTTATGTAATGGCCTTTTGCAAGGAATTGGGTGTTGATTTTGTTAATGGTGTTCCATCTATTGTGGGTAATGATGTATACAAAATGGTTCCATCCCTTGCTGAAGACATTCTTGACAGGCACACTAAGGCTTGCAAAACCTTCAATGTTCCTATCTCCTCTTGTAACATGACATTGCCTCGTATTTTTGCAAATGCGAAATTGCACAAAAATCCATATAAATTCCGTTTTATAGCTGGGGCGAAAAAAGTTCGATAAAGCAAATTTCTGTTTTACTACTACATATTTTGAAACATTTTAAACGCTTTTTGCAAAACTATTGTGCAGTTATAGTTAGCAGGGGTGGTGGCAATATGTTTTGGTCCATAGACAACTCATACAAGGCTTTACAGTTTCTCCAGCAGAAAAACGCAGTCGAGTACTTGGTCACTGCAGATTTTGCTACATTGTTTACTAATTTGCCGCATAATGTCATCCAGTCCAATCTATACCAATTGGTTGATATGTGTTTTAGTAATGCCAAGAAAGACTATTTGTCTGTGGGTAGCAACGGCTTCTGTAAATTTGTCAATGAGGGTCATGGCAAATGCTACTCAAAAATTGATGTTAAGGATTTAATTGCCACTGTGCTGCATGAAACGTTTGTTGTTTTTGCTGGTGTTCCATTCCGTCAGATCAAGGGTGTTCCTATGGGGGGAAACGCCTCTCCTTTATTGGCCGATTTAACTCTGTCCATGATGGAGTTTAATTACTGTAAAAAATACGTGCATCATGGCCTAAAGATCTGCAGGTATGTGGATGACATTTTGGTGCTCAATGAACAGGATGTGAAGCCTTTTATGGACAATATCTATCATGAATCTCTCACTCTGGAAATCACTGGTTCCGGTCAGAATGTTCCTTTTTTGGATTTGGATTTGCATATAGATGCAGGCACTGGAATTGTAAATTCTTCTGTCTTCCAGAAAACGGATCTGTTCAATTTCGAAGTGGTCCGTTATACATACATGGATAGTAATGTTCCAAGCAATTTGCATAAAGGCATTCTGATCAGTCAGCTGATTAGGATGGGTAGAATTTCAAGTTACCCTGAAGCTTTCTATAAACGGGCAAGGGACATTCTCGTAACCTTCTCTGGAAGGGGTTTCCCGACTGAATTTTTGGTTGCTTCCCTTCTAACTTTTGCATCGCGGTATAGTGCCCTCTGGGGTTCTCTGTGTGCCAGCAACTCTAAGTCCACTCTTAAGTACATACAAAAGTTACTCTCGGATGTAAACTCGCAATTGCAATAACTTTGTTCTGACTATGGTCAGTAGTAATCCAATGGTTATCTTTTAATGCCCTTTAAGCTAATGTTTTGTTCAGTTTAATTAGAACGCAATTCATACATGCTTTCTCATGCGTATCTATCTTGGATACTGTAGGTAGTGTCCGTTCTGCTACTGCCAGCTCATCGGTCCACAAAACTCGTTTAACAGAATTTGCCAAGAACTTTGGGGGCTGATCTTGGGAACTCAGCACGCCCACACTCATAATGGCACCGGCGCTTTCTCCAACGTAATTTTCTTTTTGGTTTGGATTTTTGTAGTTTGCTATTTGAGCTCCTATTTGTTTTACAATAGCAGATGGGGTCCACGTCTAAGTTCACTGTCTACTCTACTGCTTCCAGTCTCACTGCAGCGGTTCGGCCTTTGCCCTACGTCCCATGTTCCCTCTCAAGGATTTCGACCACTACGTGGGCGGTCAATTCATCCGGATGCTTTTCGATATTGGTAACCGGACCACGCGCGTACGTATCTGATCCACAGGGCTCGTTCTGACGAGGGCCCCCCTGTGGACAGCCAATTCTTGTCAACGGTAGGGCCCGAAACAAGAATTGGCTCTGCCAGACGGGAATTAATCGTTATTTACTTCGCTAATTTATTTTAATTTTTTTTTTTTTTTTTTTTTTTTTTAGGCTTGCAGATGGCTTGTTGCATGGTTCATTCTCTATTGCCATATCATTTCGCATTTCATATTACAAAATCCGATCGGGTATTGTGACGCCAGGCCTGGCCGGCTCCGATACCTTGATCGGTGTGTAAATTTAATTGATTTAACTTTTTTGTTCATACCATGTCAATTTCTCCAAAAATTTGTTTTGCATTTATAATTTTCAATTTCCGATCAAACCCTATTGTTTGGTATAACTTTTATCGCATTAAGCTCTTTGTTAATTTTATTTTATGTTCTGATTTTATTGCTTTATTTTATTTTTTATCAGTTTTCTAGGACTGCCCGTCTGGCTGTATAGCGCTTTTGTATACTTTTATGTAACCCTCCTACAGGGTTGGTGTAGTGTATTCGCATACTTTTTTTTGCGCCCTTCTAGGGCTCGTTTTAAGCTCCCTCCTTTGGGAGGGGGTGGCTTAATTCCGTCCCTCCGGGGTTCGGATGGCTGAAAACTCGTTCCCTTCGGGGTCGGGTGCATGCACGTATTGCACACTCCTTTGGCGCCCTTCCAGGGCTTGTTTTAATTCCGTCCCTCCGGGGTTCGGATGGCTGAAAACTCGTTCCCTTCGGGGTCGGGTAACACCTTTCTTTGTCGGTCTATTGTACGGTGTGTGGTCATGCATAGTCTCCCAATGTCCATTACATTTTGCCGCTTGACGTAGTAGACAGTAGGCTGATCGAAGGGTTGCAAACAAATGGTGAACTCGCTATTTCTCAGGATGAGACTATCCTTGTTGCTTGTTAGTGGTTCTGGAGAGCGTGGTTTTGCTCTTTATTTTGCCAGGAAACCAATTAGCATTTATTTCTCTGTACTATGCTGTGGCAATTTGTAAGGGTAGCACGGCTATCCACCAGCTACTTCTTCCCCCCCCCCCATTTCCCAACCCAACAGTCCTCTTCAGGACTACCAGTTTTAAGTTATGGCACAATAATTTGATGGGGTCCTGTAGCTTAGTTTCCGTGGCCCCCCTCAGCGTATTGGGCGCCCGCTGTTGTACCCAGTCCACCCTCAAAAAATGATGACAAGTTGCTACAGGAATCGAACTCATGATAGGATGGGGGCCGCTTCATCCCCCCAGGGTGGGACTTCTGGCCCCGCGTACCACCCTGTATTACTAGCCGGGCCGGCTAATGTTGATGGTGTGGCCACAGTATGCTGTTTGTCGGATGAAGGGAAGACTGAATTTAAATTGGTCAACAATTGTGTGGGGTTTCCTACACTCAAATGCGAGGGAAATTGCATTACCTGTAATTTTATTGATTCAACTTTGCTAATAAAATCGTACTCTACTAATACCAAATTTTGTCCTACCCTGGATGGCCCTGTTAATTGTAATACGGCTAATGTAGTCTACCTAATCACCTGCAGGAAATGTAACATTCAATATGTTGGCCAAACCTCACGAAAATTAAAAAGTAGGATTCTAGAGCATCGAAGGTCCATTCTCAAAAACTCTTTGGGTACACAGCTTGTGAAACATTTTTCGCAGCATGGCCATGGCTTGGACAACATGAGTGTTAGAATATTGGAGCAGCCTGCAGCTGGTTTGCGTATTACTGACAGAGAAAACTTTTGGATTCGGGTCCTTAACACAGCCTACCCTTATGGGCTCAATGACTGTATACAAGGTTATGGTAATATCACTAAAGGCTCAAATCCTATGCACTCAAAGGGTCAACCCTATTTTTGTACACCAGTAAGCACTAGGGTTAGAGCTAAAACCAAGCACAAAAAGCGCACCAATAGAAAAATTAATGGGGATGTGTTAAATGAGCTGCTCAGCATTTTCAATCAGTCTGAATCTCAACTGGGATATCGCGTTTATACATTTCTAAGGTCTCAAAATAAACGGTCCCTTTTGCATGGCTTGAACCATCTTTCAAAATTGAATATCTATTCTGACTTAAAATTAATGTACCTTGGATTTTTGGCTGGCTATTTTAAAAGCTCAAGCCAGGGAAAAGATACATATAAGGGTAAATTTGACTGCATTCCTTTGCAATATTTGAACCCAATTATGGAGCATTTTTCAATAAATGCAATTTTGAATTCATCAGATGTCAGAAGAGAAAACCCAATCCCAGTTAGCCTAAGGCATAGAGTTAGAGTTGTTTATTCTTATACTGAACCATTTTCCGTTTCTGTTTACAATTATGGTTCTTTTTTAAAGCAACTCAATATTGAAAATCTTAAAGCATTGCTTAACTCTTCTTGCCACTGTCATTGTTCTCCATATCAATATCACCCCTTGGGTCATGTCTTTACAGGCAATCTCAATCTGGTTGGCAATTTAAAATTGAGGAGTATCCTGGCCAAGGGGGCTAACTTTCGCTTAAATTTGGGTTGTAAAACTGAGGACATTTTTCAGGCATATTATAATGGCATATCCGCTTATCTGGCCAAACTCTCTAAGAGGCATCATAATTATTGCTTTGACAAATATTCGGAAATTATTTCTTTAAGATTTTGCAAATATTTTTCGAAGTTTACATTTCAGTGTACCCCATCTTCATCTATAGAGGGAAATTACTCAAATAATGAATTTAAACATTTATTGCTAGCCCTAAAGGATCTGCACAAACAATTTGTCATTGTCCCTGCAGATAAGGCAGCCAATAATTACGTTTTTATTTGTAAAAAATTTTATGTAATGGCCTTTTGCAAGGAATTGGGTGTTGATTTTGTTAATGGTGTTCCATCTATTGTGGGTAATGATGTATACAAAATGGTTCCATCCCTTGCTGAAGACATTCTTGACAGGCACACTAAGGCTTGCAAAACCTTCAATGTTCCTATCTCCTCTTGTAACATGACATTGCCTCGTATTTTTGCAAATGCGAAATTGCACAAAAATCCATATAAATTCCGTTTTATAGCTGGGGCGAAAAATAGTTCGATAAAGCCAATTTCTGTGTTACTACTACATATTTTGAAACATTTTAAACGCTTTTTGCAAAACTATTGTGCAGTTATAGTTAGCAGGGGTGGTGGCAATATGTTTTGGTCCATAGACAACTCATACAAGGCTTTACAGTTTCTCCAGCAGAAAAACGCAGTCGAGTACTTGGTCACTGCAGATTTTGCTACATTGTTTACTAATTTGCCGCATAATGTCATCCAGTCCAATCTATACCAATTGGTTGATATGTGTTTTAGTAATGCCAAGAAAGACTATTTGTCTGTGGGTAGCAACGGCTTCTGTAAATTTGTCAATGAGGGTCATGGCAAGTGCTACTCAAAAATTGATGTTAAGGATTTAATTGCCACTGTGCTGCATGAAACGTTTGTTGTTTTTGCTGGTGTTCCATTCCGTCAGATCAAGGGTGTTCCTATGGGGGGAAACGCCTCTCCTTTATTGGCCGATTTAACTCTGTCCATGATGGAGTTTAATTACTGTAAAAAATACGTGCATCATGGCCTAAAGATCTGCAGGTATGTGGATGACATTTTGGTGCTCAATGAACAGGATGTGAAGCCTTTTATGGACAATATCTATCATGAATCTCTCACTCTGGAAATCACTGGTTCCGGTCAGAATGTTCCTTTTTTGGATTTGGATTTGCATATAGATGCAGGCACTGGAATTGTAAATTCTTCTGTCTTCCAGAAAACGGATCTGTTCAATTTCGAAGTGGTCCGTTATACATACATGGATAGTAATGTTCCAAGCAATTTGCATAAAGGCATTCTGATCAGTCAGCTGATTAGGATGGGTAGAATTTCAAGTTACCCTGAAGCTTTCTATAAACGGGCAAGGGACATTCTCGTAACCTTCTCTGGAAGGGGTTTCCCGACTGAATTTTTGGTTGCTTCCCTTCTAACTTTTGCATCGCGGTATAGTGCCCTCTGGGGTTCTCTGTGTGCCAGCAACTCTAAGTCCACTCTTAAGTACATACAAAAGTTACTCTCGGATGTAAACTCGCAATTGCAATAACTTTGTTCTGACTATGGTCAGTAGTAATCCAATGGTTATCTTTTAATGCCCTTTAAGCTAATGTTTTGTTCAGTTTAATTAGAACGCAATTCATACATGCTTTCTCATGCGTATCTATCTTGGATACTGTAGGTAGTGTCCGTTCTGCTACTGCCAGCTCATCGGTCCACAAAACTCGTTTAACAGAATTTGCCAAGAACTTTGGGGGCTGATCTTGGGAACTCAGCACGCCCACACTCATAATGGCACCGGCGCTTTCTCCAACGTAATTTTCTTTTTGGTTTGGATTTTTGTAGTTTGCTATTTGAGCTCCTATTTGTTTTACAATAGCAGATGGGGTCCACGTCTAAGTTCACTGTCTACTCTACTGCTTCCAGTCTCACTGCAGCGGTTCGGCCTTTGCCCTACGTCCCATGTTCCCTCTCAAGGATTTCGACCACTACGTGGGCGGTCAATTCATCCGGATGCTTTTCGATATTGGTAACCGGACCACGCGCGTACGTATCTGATCCACAGGGCTCGTTCTGACGAGGGCCCCCCTGTGGACAGCCAATTCTTGTCAACGGTAGGGCCCGAAACAAGAATTGGCTCTGCCAGACGGGAATTAATCGTTATTTACTTCGCTAATTTATTTTAATTTTTTTTTTTTTTTTTTTTTTTTAGGCTTGCAGATGGCTTGTTGCATGGTTCATTCTCTATTGCCATATCATTTCGCATTTCATATTTGTGGGGTGGGGGGGGGGTCCCGGCGGGGAGGGGGGGGGGGGGGGGGGGGAAGGGGCGGGGGAGGGGGGGGGCCGGGGGCGGGGGGGGGTGCGGGGGGGGGATTTCCCACACTTCCCAACGTAAATTTCTGGAATTTAATAGTTTTTCATAAAATAAGTAAATAAAAAAATATAATTTTTTTTTATCATTAAAAAAAAAAACAAAAAAAAAAAAAAGTACCACTCCCCCCCCCCCCCCCCCCAGATGCTTCCCCCCCCCTTCCAACTAGGTCGAGAAGAAAAATCAAGGGAAAGGAAAAGGAAAGGTTTTGTCGGGGGAGAAAAAAGAAAAAAAGAAAAGTTTTTTGGTGGGGAGGAAAAGGGGGGGGGGGGGGGGAAGAGTCGCCCCCCCGGGGTATTTGGGGGGGGGGGGGGGGGGGGGGGGGGGGTCGCCCCACGCGCGAGGTGGTGTGAAGGAGTGCTTAGAGCGCCCGACAACACATAAAGATGCGCTCGCAAGAAGAAAGGGCACTGACTGAATCACTGGGCGAAAAGTGTCGTTGAGACGATGCGACGCACGCCCGAACGCGCACGCACGCACTCACGTCTGTGTACAGTAGTAGGACATACACTCACATACGCAGAAGTTACATAGAATACACCAGCTGATATATGGTTGCCACGCGACGGCCACAAATGAAACCACCATAAAACAGTGGCACTGCAAACTCTCCCAATGAATTAGAATAACACCACTCTACAAGGGCTGGCAGGTCAGGGTCAAGGGCTGCAATGGGAGAGTTTACAGCAGAGAAAGACATAAATGCAGTGGTAGTGATAAGGTTATGATAATCGTTGTTATCAAGAACCAGGACAGATGACGCAAATACATCACACAAATATGGCAAAAGAAGCTCCAGACCATGCAAGGGCTGCAATAAAAACAGTAAAAAGAAACAGATACAGGTGCAATAAACCATTCAGCGTAGTTATTTTGTAAAAACAAGCCCTTGCATGGCTGAATGCAGTGGTTTCAAGACAGCATACTGTAAGCTAAGACGTTCTTTCACAGGTTTTAGTAAAGCCGATATCTCCAGTTTCCATTTGAAAATTCTATTTTGTACAGTAATCAGAATGACAGGTCGAGCTAGCACGTACAAATTTCAAATGCCCCTTCTCAGAATTTGAAATGTAGTTCAAAACAATATCTGGACTAGATGTGGGAGCTCGACCATCCACTCAACATATGCAGCTTATACACTAGCTAGCATTAGCATCACTACGGGTTGTGGTGGTGACCATTTAGTGTATGGCGAGTCATGAGCGCAAGTTACTCCCCCAGAAAGAGAATGCCAAAAGAGGCTCGCACTCAGAGGTTGTACTTGCCCTTACGCAGCATCTGATTGCCCATCATGGGCGGCACGACCAGGTCGTCCATGTTCGGCATCACCAGGTTCTTCTCCACCAACTGCCGAAGCCTGCAAGCGAGAACACGTTTGAGAAGCTAGCAGCATCAAAAATGCAAGTCATTGGAAACATGGGTTGCAGGCACGCTCTGTACAAGCCACACCTGTAATGGGGGGGGGGGGGTTTGGGGGCCCCACAGAATTTTTCAACCACCTCCCAAACCTCCCCCCCCCCAACCATCCCTCCCCCTAGAATTTTCCCAAGGGATTTTCACTCGGTCTAAAACGATAAAAGTGAGTAAATGTTGGTGTATTTCAGTGCTTTTCAGTGTAATATGACCATTAAACAGCTAAATAACACTGTTTTGACCCTATTTATGCCCATTTTGACCAAAAAGTACCAGTATCACTCAAAAAATGGCCATCTACACACCCCCACTTTTTGCTCCACACCCCCCCCCCGTCAGAATTCGGTCATTTACTCCCCCCCATTCTTCCAGACCCGGTTACAGGTATGGTACAAGCTGACCGAACGTCAAGAAGTAGGCAATCTAGTATTACACCATGCCACCGCTGCAAACTGCGAGTCTAAGCCAATCAGGTCAAGAAACTCCACAGGAGGGCGTAACACGACTTTGGTGCTGCGGCCTAAGGCCCGCCCTTCCGTTGTCTTTGCCTTCTCACTTTGAATATTGTGCAGGTAGCGCACTGGACCGGCAATCCAGAGACGCGGGTTCAATTCCCATCGCGCCATGCGCCAATTTGTCCTCAACTCTTCAGTAAGTTTTGGTCAGTTTGTGGTCGACAGACGCCACGCACCTGTTGACGATCCAGTCAGAGACAGGCGACAGTTCCACCGAGCGAGCGCCGACGCGCGGCACCGCTCGTAGCGTCAGCCGTGGGGGACGGCGGAATGCGTACCTATTGTAACATCGGCACACTTCGACAAAGAAAGTTATAACAAAAAAAACTGGTAGGATTCGTCACTTTCTACAATAACGCGACAGTGGAGCAGCCTACCAGAGCCTGTCGGAGGGCGGCGGAGGCAGGTTCACGGCCAGGGTTCCATCCAAATACGTCGCCTCGACGTTCAGCGTCAGCGTCGTGTCTGAGATCTCTGAAATGTCCACTCCGCGCGCTATTGCTTCCATGTGCGTGCGTGCGTGCGTGCATGCGTCCGTCCGTGGCGCACCCTCACCCTCATACCTGTAACCGGGGGGTCTGAAAGTGGGGGGGGGGGGGGTAAATGGCCGAATACTGAAGGAATGTGGGGCAAAAAGTGGGGGGTAGCTCGCCATTCTTTGAGTTATACCGGTACTTTTTGGTCAAAAATGGCTATAAATTGGGTCTAAACACTGTTATTTAGCTGCTTTACGCTCATATAACACTGTAATGCACTGAAAAACACCAACATTTACTCACTTTTATCGCTTTAGACAGGGTGAAAATCCCTCGGGAAAATTCTGGGGGGTCGGGTGGGTTTTGGAAAAATATTGGGGGGGGGGGTACCCCCCAACCCCCGCCCCCCCAGTTACAGGTACGCTCACCCTGCATCCAGTTCTTGACGACTTTGAGATCGGTGACTCCCTGGAAGTACTTGTGCTGACTGACCTTGTCGACGAAGGAGAGCAGCTTCCGCTTCGCCGTCTCCTTGCCGCTGTCCTCCCCCCGGCCCTCCTTCGTCGGGTCGGGACGTCTGAAACGCCAGCGCATCGCGCGGGCCCATTCCTGCATAACTGGGGGGGTCAACAAATTGACACCCCCCCTACATAATTCTTCCAGTCTTTTTTACCCCTGTCTAAAACACTGAACAAAGCGAGTCAATGTTAGTGTTTTGGGGCGTACTTTTCAGTGCGCAAACAGACGAATAACGCAATTTAGACCGCCCCCCCCCTAACTTGGCTACTTTCTGTTTAACAAAAAGTACCGATTAGGCGCTATTTAGGTGAATAAATTTCCATTCTGGACATATACAGGACATGTACACCGCTGCTTTTGCTCCAAGACCTCTCTCAAAAGTCGTTCCCTACCCCCGACCTCCCTTACCCCTTGGCCAGCCCGGTTACAGGTATACCACCACAGGTGGAACTATCAAAAAAAGAACGCACCGCAATAGCGTTCTGATGGCTCCCTCCTCGTCGGGAGAGCTCTCGGGCGATTCGGGCAGCTCGTTGTCCGAGTAGCGTTTGGGAGGCGACAGCAGCTTCGGCAGCGCGCTGGAACTGCTCTGAAATTTTATTTTGAAATCGATTTAAGCATATTCCGAGTCGAACTTTGGAAGAGCAAGAAGGGGGGGGGGGGGTTGGGGGAGCAACCCACGAGGAGAGTGACTGCGCACGCACCCACACCAAATTCGGGTAATTGTTGTTGTTGGATTAGGGGCAACGCTAAGAGGCCGTCAATGGCCCATATAGCATACGCTTCTCCATGACGCCTTACAGTCTAGAGCCGCATAATTAGCCAAGGACATTCGGAAGAACGCCACCAGTAACCTAGAGAAAAATCCACTGACACGGATATACTCGTTTTTAGTGGATCCGGCAAGAATCAAACCCAGAATTCGGGCAAAAAACCACCAAATTCCCAATGTCCAACCCAAACTGAATAGAATATGGCACCCTGGACCACGAATAGAAATGTTACGTTCATGTCACTAATCGACACTTTGACTGTTGACAACTGATTTTATCATCGCAGCGATCATGATCATGTTGATCAATCAAAGATCGCAGCGGCAACTTCAGGAATTCTCTTCAAATCGACCTCCTGTCTCAACTTTCTACGAAGTGAAAATTGTCAAACTGGCAGCTCACCGGCATTTTGGTGTCCAAATCCGAGCCGTCGGCGGCGCCTGCAGTCTTCAGCTTCATCAAATTCACCTTCGTCTCAATGGCCAACCGCACGCTGCCGTGAAACAAAATCTAAAGAAAAAACAAAATAATAATTAAACTCCAGCAGTCAATGTTGTGCGATAATTCAAAAGAGCGTTCGATTGACTGGGCACTCCATAGACCAGTGCATAACGCACGTATCAAGCAGTGTTAGCCATGGTCCCCACCCACGCACGCACGCACGCACGCACGCACACAGACAAACAGACGGACAGCAGTCTGGACAGCAGGTTGGTCTCCTCTGGGAACTGTATGTCCTGGGCGTCCCTCGAGCTGCCCGGCCAGCGGACCCAACCATAGGTGGGCTCATGGGGGTCTGGGGGGGGGGTCACCCTCCCCCTGGCTATGGCCGTCCCGCTTTTTGGCGGGAGCGAGGGCCCCCCCCCCCGGCCATCGCCATCCTGGATAACTTGCGGTATTTAGACCTTATTTTGACCCATTTTAGACCAAAACGTACCTATTTTACACGTTATTATGGTGCAAAATCCTCCACTTAAACCACCCCTTTTTCAAAATTCTCGATCCCGGTTATTTTATCCGGGACGGCTCTAGACCCCCCTCAAACCCCCAGAGACCCCCCCCCTGGCTTTTGGACCAATCTACACCTATGGAGCCAACCCGGCGCGGCGACGGTGACAATTCCAGCCAGTTAGCGGAGCCAGCCCTCCAGGATCGGGCTGACTGGGTCTCATCTCTCACTAGCAGCGGTCGATTGTGACCAGAGAGAGGCCCGCGATCATAAAGGGTTTTTTATTTGACCACATTTTGTTTTTGAATAACTTTCGCTAGAAAAGGCCGATTGCGCTGGAATTTTGAAGGGTTGTAGCACAATGTCGGAGGTTTTGTTCCACAAAGTTTCGGCCTTTACAGTTAATCGGCCTTTACAGTTAATTATCGGTTAATCGACGCGGGTTTTACAGGCTCTCAAGTGGAAAGGCCCGATTTTACACATTTGTGTGCATTTCTGCACCTGTAGTCTTCCGTAACTTTTGAAGTTTTTTAATTTTCATTTTTGCAAATTTGCATGCTCTGTTGTTTCCTTGATTTGCACTCTCTTCTCGCTGATTTTCCATGATCAACCAAGGATATTCGTGGGCTGAAGCAGCAGCTGCGCAGAGTGTGGACAACGGTGGCGTATCCAGCAGCTGCTGTGCATCCAGCCGCTGCTGGACTGAAGGCGTCCCGCCTTCTTGTTCCAACCCAACGGCCCTATTCAGGGCCACCGCGAGGTCAAAGACCTACTCTGCACCTCTTCTTGGCGAACCTTGGGCAACGTCGCTTATGCGATGGCTAAGCAGAGAGGCACAAATGTGTAAAATCGGGTCTTTACACTTGAGAGCCTGTAAAACATGCGCCGGTTAACCGATCAGGCCGAAACTTTGTGGAACAAAACCTCCGACATGGTACTACAATCCCTCAAAATTTCAGCGCAATCGGCCTTTTCTAGCAAAAGTTATACAAAAACAAAGTGGTCAAATAAAAAAACACCCTTTAGAAGCGGTCACACCAAACAAACAAAGAACAAACAAAGGAACAGACCTCGCAGTCCATCCACAGTCCCCAGTCGTTGTGTATGGGCGCGTGAACGGCGACGATTTTCGGCGCTCGCTTCCCCACCTCCAAATTCGACACCGACAAACGCTCGATGTAGTGGGGCAGCTGAACACCAGCTGCTAGTTTTGTATTGCGTAGGTGTTAGCAGTGAAAGTTCACTTTGAAAGAGCGGCATATCATTGAATGCACCTCTGACCAACGTTTTTAAAACATAATCCCGAAACGTTTAACGAACAGTAATCAAAACAATCGAAATTGCACAAAAATAGCAGAAAAGCACTAAAAGAAAAGGAGAATATTGATGATTCTGCGAACGCAATACTGCGACTTGTGACAACAAATTTTCGTGCACTTCCACTCAACGACCTCTACTTATTCTTCTAAGCATATACAAGCGCATATGCTTAGAAGCTTCTATGCAAGCGACTAACCCGAATGGTCGAAATTTTCCTCTGGATTTTATCCTGAATGAGACGAATCCAGTGCTTGTCTCGACAGAAGTCGAAAAAGATTCTAAAAAAGGGGAAAATCCGTAAAATAGTAAAATCCGTAAAATAAAATAGAGCATGCGGTGACGTCATGCGCAATAGCACATGACGTCACCGCATGCTCAATAATTTTTTTCTTAATTTTATTTTAAAAGTAATACACGCACTCACTCCCGACTGTTTTCAAACACCTGACATCAAGGTTGCATAAAGAAAATCATTTCTTTAATTAATTTTTGTTTAATTAAATTTTGCAACCCTGCCTGACATTACCTGGCGGCGATGACATTGGCAACGGCTAGCGACTGTGAAGTCCGATCCGGGGATTCCCACTGCCACTGCATCTTGCCCAAATCCATGGGGACCGTCTCCGGCTTGCTGCCTGCGCCGCCCCTGCCCCCCGCTCTCGACGATGCCGACGACGACGCGCTCTCGCGACGCGCCAAGTCGGCCAGCGACTCGCAGTTGGGCAGCATCAGATCCGCCATGTACCTGGTGATAATGAGAAACAAGGGAACGAGATGATACTGAGAGAATTCGGCGAAAGTATAAAATTGACAGGTTGAGAAAACGGAATTGAAAAAAAAAGGCGATTGAGACGGCGCGGGTTTCGGATCTAGTCCCCAATTCCAACACGCGTGACACTGATTGGCAAGAAAAGTCATACGCCAGCCACTATAGTGCTCATTTTCCCATGGACTGTGTAGCCTCACTAAACCTAACCCACATCCCCACGCCACAACAAACACGTGCATTCCACATTGGTATCTCCGTCTGTCGCACGCACGCAGCTGGGATAATTAAGCATAAATAAATTATGCAATCTTTCGTAAAAAGCGCAATTAGCCCCCCCCCCCTCAATTCCCCACACTCTCGCAAACTAGCGGCCATTCAGTTTATTGTGCCTACAACCATAGCTTTAGCTGGCCACCCCAGGTGCTGGGTTTGCCCCTAAACCCCCCCCCCCCCCCCATTGGGCGGCTAATTATTGGGTTTACGGTATTTAATTTTCTAACTTAAAATGCGCCACGTACTTTCGAAACTGCCTCTCGGAGCTGACGTAGAGAAGGTGCTCGTTCACCCTGAGATTCAGAAGGGCCGAGGCGGCGCTGGCGCACAGCTTCGAATCGGAATTTAAATTCGAATTTAAATTCAAATTCGTAGTCGCTTCCTCGCCGAACGGCGGGGCGGAGCGCGTGGAGCTGGCGCTCTCGCGCCGGCCGCGTCGCCGGACGCGCTCCACGGCTGAAATTTTGAATTTATATTTTAAATTAAAAACCACAAAAATTGAAATCGAACGGTCAAAGTCGTGTGAAGAGCCTCCGTCGACGTCGAGATTCAGACTGGCCGCTTGGCGGAGCCTAAACAACTACCAAATTAACGTAACTTTTAACTTTTATATGGCCGAATTAAAAAAAAATTCCGAAAAAAATATATATTTTCGCTGTTTAATGACAGCTAGAAAGATATACGAGGCATCACGCTACGAGGGAACAAAAAGAGTTTCAACCCAGTCCAATTGTATTTTTCTCATAAGCTAAACAAAATGAAATGTTGGAAAAAAATCAGGGTGTACGCGTCAGCGTACAACCCTAATATGTGACGACTTGCGCGCGCGAGAATTCGGATTTTTGATCGCCTATAACTTTTGATTGGCTGAACCGATTTCGGCGCGTTATGGGTCAAAAGAAGCGCACTCATCGGGGGACCGTACGTGCCACAGCGCGTTGCAGTATTGCTGCGCGTTAAGGGGGTACGCCCGAAAATGTTTCCGAAAAGTGTCTTTTTTTTTCGTGTTCTCCTCCCAGTTTTTGGAGCGCCACTCGCTAGTGTCATGGGCAATTGGAATGAAACTTGGCATGTGTAAGCGACCCATGATGGCAATTTTGCGTACCAAAGGAATCGTCTCTGCGTCCTACCAAACTCGAGATATCGCCGATTTTACGCGATTTTTCGGACATAGTCGTTTTTTTGGGGTGGTTTCCACCAAGAGTAAATCTCGAAAAAGTGCCCAATTAACCCCCAAATTTTTTTTGATTTCCTTGAACAGTTTCTTATGGAAAGTTTATGCCCAGTCACTGAACCTAAAACTTCGCCCCTGATAATGAGTTATTAGCAATTAAAAATATCGGCCAAAAAGTTTGTCCTTAATAGGCGCGCTAACGGCTTATCACAGAGCTTTGCTATAAAGGAAAAAGTTGTTCGGCATGACCTGGAATAGACCCCTTTTGACAATTGGACCAAATTGAACGCACCAAAATGCCTCTCCCCATTATACCGAAAACGAAAAATGGCGATATTTCGGTGTGGTTACATCGGAGGGCATGAACATCAATAATAAAGTTGATTGCCTTTCGATGGCGAATAATTCATTCCTTGGAGTCGACACGCTCCGACGCACCAAAATAATTTTACTTCCGGAATAATCGATAAATATCGATATGGGTAGGTCGGATTACTTTGGCGAAAACACGGAAGTTGACCGCCTGCACGTGTAGATCATTTTGTTTCTTTACACCGCTATGCTCTGACTAACCAATATGGCACTGCAGATGTGCACGCACGCACGCACACCGTCAAATGGGCTGCTTCACAAAAAAACTCGATGTGGGTACGTCGCATCACTTCGGCTAAAACACAAAAGTTGACCGCCTAGTTATAGCGATCATTTTGATTCTTTACACCACTATGCTACGATGCAGCAATATAGCACAACTGCACGCGCACGCACGCACGCACGCATGCACACACACACATCTTCCTTTACTATAACCACGGTATTCTGTCTGTCTGTCTGTCTGTCTGTCCGTCCGCACTTTCCCCAGAAGATGGGTAAGTCCTAGAGGGCTGCTATATGGGTCACAGTAATGGTCATGTGCACCTCACGTGCAATTGCACTCGGTGGCCCTGCTGTACTTTCCTATGAAAAGATATGCCGGGTTTCTATTTCTACTGGTGGCTGGGGGCTGGGGCGGGAGCCAGGTGGTGGGGCGTGTAGGCCTACACAAGGGTAGTGCGCACGCTGAGTTTTAGACTTGCAGCCCTCAAGACAAGAGAGAAATAAATTTTTGAAATGTGCATTTAAGTAACAAAAATCGATTTCTCAACACTGGCTCAATGGAGCCTTGTGAGAATGGTGGTGCGATAGTCCCAGTGTACCAAGGGTGTGTACGGACTTAGTGCAGGACGGATCCGATTTGGTGAAGTCCAAGGTCGTGATCGACTTCAACACTCAATCCGTTGAAGACCATGTACTGGTCAGAGTGCGCCAGCACCAAATTGTTAGAAAACAGTCCAGTGGCACTCTGAGGCACGCACGCACGCACGCACACACACATATGGATTTATTGAGATGTGAATTTAAGTAACAAAAATCGATTTCTCAACACAGAGCCAATGGAGACTGGTGAGAGCAGTGGCGCAATAGTCCCAGGGTACCAAGGGTGTGCACGGACTTAGTGGAGGACCGACCCGATTTGGTGAAGTCCAAGGTCGTGATCGACCTCAACACCCAGTCCGTTGAAGACCACGTACTGGTCAGAGTGCACCAGCGCCAAATTGATAGAGAACACTCCCTTGTGACTCTGAGCACTCGCACACGCACACACACACACATGGTATGGTCGAGAGCCACTAGGAGACCATAATGAAGATGGTCAGCGACTTACTGCCCAATGCCTTCTGTGTGAACACCACTGCACACAAGCTCACACACAGCACCCACACAGAGATGCTTCTCACTGACACACATTGTGACATATGTACTGGCACACGACTTGCGCTTTTCACTAGGGGCGAGCCGCGAAGCGGCGAGCCCAAAGGAGGCGAGGCGCGCAGCGCCGAGCCCATTAGCGTCGCGAGCCGCGAAGCGGCGAGCGACCTAGCACGCGAAGCGCGCGCCGAAGGCGCGCGCGAGCGCGCTAGTATACTCTAATCGCCCTGTTTGTATGTGGGTCCGCACCTGGATCTCTGGAAGGAGGGATGGTAGGAGGGTGGTATATGTGTTGTAGTAATAGTCGGTAGGTGGTGACGTGCAATTGCGCTTGGTGGTGCTGCTGTACTTCCCTATGAAAAGATATGCAGGGTTGCTGTTACTACTGGTGGCTGGAGCCTGGGGAGGGGGCAAACAGGTGGAGTGCGTAGGCCTGCCCAAGGGTAGTGTACACACCACGTTTCAGACCTGCAGCCATCAAGACGAGAGAGAAATAAATTTTTGAAATATGAATTTAAGTAACAAAAATCTATTTCTCAACACTGGGTCAATGGAGACTGGTGAGAATGGTGGAACAATAGTCGCAGTGCATCAAGGGTGTGCACAGACTTGGTGGTGAACCGATCCGATTTGGCGAAGTCCAAGGTCGTGATCGACTTCAACACACAGTCCGTTGAAGACCATGTACTGGTCAGAGTGCGCCAGCGCCAAATTGTTAGAAAACAGTCGAGCGGGACTCTGAGGCACGCACACACACACATGGCATGGTCGAGAGCCACTAGAAGACCACGATGAAGATGGTCAGCGACTGACTGCCCAACGCCTTCTGTGTGAACACCACTGCACCCAAGCTCACACCCAGCACCCACACATAGATGCTTCTCACTGACACACACTGTTGCCTATGTACTGGCACACAATTTGCGCTTTTCACTAGGGGCGAGCCGCGAAGCGGCGAGCCCAAAGGAGGCGAGGCGCGCAGCGCCGAGCCCGCTAGCGTCGCGAGCCGCGAAGCGGCGAGCGACCTAGCGCGTGAGCGCGCGCCAAAGGCGCGCGCGAGCGCGCTAGTACACACATAATTATCCGCAGTGGCTTCTGTTTGTAGTTTCTCTGCATGCTGTGCCATTTGCTGATAGGTCATCCTGCTTTGTATCATTTGCATGACAATTAGTTGTGCACAACTTTGGTCAACCAAAAAAATACATGCGTACCTATTTTCAATCCACATGCTCACATTCTGTATGATGAGTGTCTCCTACTGCACTCAAGGGATATTACCGAACACGCTACATATGTCATACATGGTACATATGTCGTGCATGCGTGCGTGCGTACATGCATGCATGTGTGCGTGCGTGCGTGCGTGCGTGCGTGTGCCTGTATAGGTTTTACGCATCGATGTTTGTCTTACAAAAAAACACTGTATTAAGGAAAATTTGCAGGCGGCTGCAAAAAAAGGTGAATATGTGACGCTCTTTTGTTGGAGCCCAGTTTGAAAAAGAGGGGTATCAATTAAGGCATGCCTCATTTATGTATAGCCACTTATGCTTTGCAGCTGATCAACTTCAGTTTGAACAAACCGTGTATAAAAACCGAACCAAACGCAGTAACACGTCACATATTCGGCACTTTTTTTGTGTGAGCCATCTCACTCACCCAAAACGCAACAGCAATCCTTTACCATTGACCTGGCACAGCCAAAGTTCCTACATAAATAATCGGCACCTTGTTAGCATTTGTGAGATGTGGATTGCCACTACAGTTCAGTTAGTGATGTGTAGGTATGCATACGGTACTGGCTCCATTCGTCATTCCCTTTTTGGCATTTCACCCAATAACGCTCTGCTCCTATACAACGTGTTTGTATGCGTACGTGCGTGCGTGCGTGCGTACGTGCGTACATCTGCATAGTGGTCCATGTGCAAGACCCTGGGGTCCTTCCTGCCTGTCTCACAACCACGTGGCGTTTAGTCATGCGGCATATGTGAATGCAGGGTGTTCCAGTCCAGTTAGGTCCTATAATTGTCACTGCTCCTTTCTTATGCACGCGAACACAAAAAATGCCGAATATGTGACGTGTTGCTGCGTTTGGTTCGGTTTTTATACACGGTTTGTTCAAACTGAAGTTGATCAGCTGCAAAGCATAAGTGGCTATACATAAATGAGGCATGCCTTAATTGATACCCCTCTTTTTCAAACTGGGCTCCAACAAAAGAGCGTCACATATTCACCTTTTTTTGCAGCCGCCTGCAAATTTTCCTTAATGTTAACTCGACTCACTTGTGAAACCATCTCTCTTTCTCTCTTGCACATCTGGAGAAGAGAAAGAGCATTTTCGTTCTCACTTTAATTTCCTCATGATTTTCCTTAATTTTGGGCAAATTCTTGACGTCGGCGTCCACGGTTAGAGAGGTGGCCGACTTTTTGAGACGACGCGGCCCTGAAAAGATTTACAATTAAAATTTGTCAAGATTTGTCAAAAGAAAAACTAAGAAAATGTTACAGATTACGGTCAAGTAGTGAAACTCAGGGCAGGGTGTAAAATTATTCTGAGCTTGTAGCAGCCAGCAGGTGTCCTGAGTTGTAGCGGCTAGTTGTGAGAAAGTTGGACCAGGGTGCTAATAAGCAAGTTTATGCATGAATAACTACTAATTGTACCATCTAAACACCATTTAAACGCCTTCTTGTCACTCAGAAGCTATATTTTACCCAAGAACAAAAAAAAATATTTTAATATAAAAAAATCTAACTTAAAAAAAATTGTTTTTTAAATTGTGCAACCCTGTTTGTAGCACTTCTATTTTTGTTGCACTCGTATTTTCCATTTGCACACCTAAACTGAACTAGCGCCAAAGAAAGACTAGAGCAAAGAAAAAAATATGAACAGAAAAAACGGCCAGAAATATCAGAAAAAGGCAAAAACTCACGACATTTGACATGATCTGAGCTAGAGTCACTGTCCGTGTAGTCATCGGACGAATCGGAATCCTCTGAAATCAGGCAACGAAGCGTCTGCAGTAAGTAGTAAAGAAAGCGTGTGCGTGTCTACATATTACGCGTGTGTGTGTGTGGGCGCGCGCGCGCGTGCGAGTGTAGACACCAAACAACATAACAACCGCAGGAAAAAAAAAAACAAAAAAAATGGTTGGCTACGCGACAAAAGCCCCCATGTCAACCCCCCCCCCGGTCAAAAGGCCCCCTCCCCTCATCAACACACCCTCTCTGCTGCGGTCGTCAGCCTTTTTCGGCAGTTTAATGACGATCGGATACTTGCGGCTCCACCAGCGAATCTTGGCCACGTTTCTGGGGCGCAGCAGCACCTCAAACAAATCAACAAAAGATGCAGTTTAAAGTATTTAAATATAATGAAATGACAGTGATTGCACGAGTGTCAGTAGTAAACGTGTAAGTGACAAGAGCAACACAAATGACAGACAGCCAACAAGATTGATCAAAATCCCGGTCCATATGTCCTGAATAATAGCGATCAATTCATTGGAATAAGCGCCAAAAGATGTTCCATGACATTGACAACTATTTACCACAGCAGGACGGTTCGCAAAATAATAACGCCCAAACGTGTATCTTACCGCAGCGAGCAGAATGTGTTGATATACAGATCAGGAACCAACCATAATTATTTTTGTATGCATTTGTTTTGATCGCGTTCAATAGAACCGACTAGAAACTGTGTTGGGTTCATTCTGCCATCATGATAAAATGTCTGCAGATTCGTAGACCAAAAAAAAACATGGTGGTGAGAATCCCCACCTTGGCTCCGGTCAAATCGTACATGCTCTGGCCGCTTAGTGGCATAGGCACGTTCCGAAGCGACGGATCGTTGTAAAATCCATGACTAAAATTGAATTGATTGACAAAAACGCATTAAAAAATACAATATATGCACTAGATAGTATATCTTATACAGGTTTTTTTAGAGCGCCATATTTTAATCTCAATTAACTCATACGAATGACAAGTTGCAAGTTTAACTGTAGTTAAAATCTCAGACCATTAGTTTCTCATTTGCACGAGTTATTCAAGACTAGTAGTATGCACTGCCTCACTTTCTGACTCCACTTCACAATCTAGGTGCTCTTGCCTGTGGGCAAGTTGTCCCTTCTCCTACCGTTCATCCCAGCAGTGCTACAGTTTATCATCCCAAAATTCCGTTTGCACTATTCAGATCATACTGTAGAAAAGACCCCAAATGTGGCAACAACTTCGATTTTTTTTTACATTTTTGTACAAGAAAATTTAAGTGATTTGAAAATTCGTAGCCCTCCATGTAGGTCTCGTCGAGAGCTTCAATCGAATCCATCACACGCCGGTTTCAGTCCAGTTTTGAACGAACGACACGCAAAATATGTACTGTGGAAATTTTACGAAAATTTCGATTTTGCAAATTTTTGTACAAAAAAGTTTAATTGTTTTGAAACGTTTACAGCCCTCCATGTAGGCCTCGTTGAGAGCTTCAATCCAAGCAATCGCAAGCCAGTTTCAGTCCATTTTTGAACGTGCTACACCAAAAACAAATGTGCCAGAATTTAAAATTTTGAAAAAATTTTCAAGCCTTGGTGAGTAAGAACTCACGAAATCGGCAACACTTCGCGACGCGTGATGGCAAAAATCGAAGATAATGGATAGAAGAAGCTTGCTTTTTGGGTTTGAGCAACCTCTACTGGAGGATTTCAGCGCTATGATTTTTTGAAGTCGAAATTTTTCGAAACCGAAATTTCAACCCTTTATAACTGAGGAACGGCTGAAGCCAGGTGACTGCATTGGTCCAGGCCCACTAAAAGCGCCCTAGAATCGATAAAGTTATTTTTCGAGATACTCTGCAAAACTTTTTTCGTAATGGTAAAAAATTTTTTTGTGAATTTTCTCAAAAACTATAATAGAAAGCCCCAAAAAGAGGGTTCATCCACCCAATTTCACGTCAAGACGAATCGAGTGGTACCAAAAACGTCTCGATTGGACCAAGATTTTGCCTCGAAATCAATCTTGTGACCAAATTGCGGCACCCTAGAACGATCACTACATCCCTTCTCCTTTTAGGAGGAGAAGGGACAAAAATAGAACCCAAATTAAAAAAGCAGTTCATTACCGAAAAACATTTCGCTCCAAGTAACCCAGCCTAAGATTGGCGCCATGCAGTCGGACCAAGACCGATTTCGAAGAATTGACATGATACGTCTGTGGTGAATACTTCCTTCTGCGGATCTGGTTCATGTAACCCTACAATTGGGCATTATTGGGTGTTTAGCAAATTAATTTGCATTTGTGTCTATCATTCTGTCGTCGACACAATGTGATAACAGAGCACGCACACAGGGTCGCACGCACGCACGCACGCACACACACACGCGAGTGGGGGTGGGGAAGATTTGGGGGGTGGTGGGGTTTGGGGAAGATTTGGCGGGGTGGTGGGGTTTGGGGAAGATTCGGGGGGTCTGGAGCAAAGAAGTGGGGAGTAGCTGGCCATTTTTTAGTTATACTGGTACTTTTTGGTCAAAATGGGTATAGGGTCTGAACAGTGTTATTTAGCTATTTTATGGTCACATAACACTGAAAAGCACTTAAATACACCAACATTTACTCATTTTCTCGTTTTAGACAGGGTGAAAATCCCTTGGGATAATTCTGGGGCGGGAAGGGTGGGGGGGAGGGTGGGGGGAGGGGGGGGGGGGGTTGAAAAATAGTTGGGGGACCCCAACCCCCAGTTACAGGTATGCACACACATACAAATGCCAAAACACATAGAAACGTTGAGACGAACAAACAGAGCCACGCGCACACTACCAACTCTCTCAAATTTGCATACCGTATACACGGTCCTGTCGACGCCAAACGCGTGGCTCTCTCCCCTCTTGATCTCATCCTTCAACTCTTGAATACCGCTGTCAAAAAGGGCGTCATTTGAAATTTCAAAATTTTCCGCAGATTTCGAATTTTCACACGTTCCGCCGCCGCTCTCAGAGCTGACAAACAGTTGTAGAAACAGGACGACGCAACAGGAAACTCCCCACAGAAAACCGGAAACAAATGTGGGCAGAAGGAAAATCGAAGAAATCAGCAAAACAGCGAGGCAAATGTAGCGGTATTTCAGCCATAGCGGCTTTTTGGGGGTTGTAGCGACGGCTGGCGAGGATCGACTAAAACAATAATTGTCAGTGAGTACTTAGTAAGACTATTTGTGCAGTTCGTGGCTTGTGCTATCCTTGCCACCCCCCCCCCCCATCCTCCATACGCACATGCGTGCGTGTGCAGGGGCTACTAAATCCATGGCAAAAACTACAAAATCTCAGCAACAAATGCCAAATCTTAAAAAAAAATTTCAAAATGTACAACGAAGTCCACGCACTGGTATCTTACTCCCGCATTTGAGTAGCCTCTTTCCATTAGCTGTTCATCAGCAGACGGTAAGTACAAGCTCCAGCTAGCATGGACTAGCTGGGCTAGCTAATAAACGCTGTTCCTACTACAGGCCGCGCGCGTGTTAAAACACACGTGCTGAGGCCCAAACGCTAGCGTCACTGATAGCGCGTCACCCCCCCCCCCCCCCAAAGCGCTCGCACACAGATATGACCCTTACTGATTCACCACACAAATGACACATGCGCACGCACGCACGTACGCACGCACGCACAGACAGAGCTTTTTCCTTGCAGAAATCTCCACTTCAGATGCATAATTATCAACTTCCCACCCTGCTTCAATTCGTGTTGTACTTGTATGGGTGTGGCGTGTTGAAGCGATGTAAGGGGAAGTGAATACTGGTGCAAAATAATAAAACCAAAACGTCGATGAAAATGCAATATTCGAAAAAAGATACGCACGATTTCAGTTTTTTAGTCCTCGGAGGGGGAACGGGCGTCGGCGCGTCGGTAGACTGCACCTAATAGTGGAACTCATTTTAATGGGTTCAAACTAAATTTTAATTAAATTCGAAATTCCAAACGTGGTGGTCAGAATCTCTCGATGACGAAGGTTGATTAATTTTCCGCAAGTCCTGATCAGATGTTGCGTTTCTAAAGCGAACATTCGAGTTGGGATCTACGGTGAGCTGGTCCGTTTTAGGAGAATTTTTCGATTTAATTTCTTGTCTATTTAAACCATTTTCTCCAACACTTTCCAGTTTCTGACAGCTTTTCGATAGCTTTTTCGACAACTTCCCTCCTTTCCCAACCTTCGGGTCCATCCCGGCGGACAGACGTTTGCCGATAGGTTGTTCTAAATTTAGAAAATTAAAATACTAATACCGGTAATACAAGAAAAACAAAACCAGCAAAAACCGTTAGAGGAGATGGTGTTTGTGACTTGTTGGTTTTGAGAGGACATTTTCGGCCTATTTTCATCGAATGTCAAACTGTTCGCTTCGTCATCGTTCAGCAAATCGCTCAAACGCATAGGACCCGCCATTTATAAAACCGTTAAAAAACAAGTGAATATTTTAAAATCACGATCGATTTCAAAATAAACAAATTGAAAACAGAGCCACAACAACTACCGTAAGAGCTCTAATAAACGCTTTGAAAGCCTGGGTGTTTCGATTCGTGCCTCAACGCTTCAGTGCTCTCGGCGCCAAACACCAACGCCCGTACCAAACAGTACAAAACAATGCACAAAACACAGAGACAAAATCCCGAACCGAAACACAAGGCAACAAACAACAAAGCGGCTGCCATCCATGTCACTGCAACAGCATTGGGCGATATCAATGGTCATTTTTAAAATCACGAGGAAAGAAACGAATTGTGTTTGACTTTTAGTTTCACTCGGCTGAATGAGCAACGTATACACATATTGTGTTTGCTATGTATTGCGACACTCACATTCGATGTACCCGCCAACACCCAGCAGCAGCTACCAACCGAACAAATACGGCCCAACAAAAACCGCGGTTGATCACTTGTCGCATAACTCCTTCAGTGGAGAGAGCCATTATAATGCTTTGTTCTCATAGCAGCTATAGTTGTCCGCAGGTGCATTTTTTTGTGAATAGATAGGTATCTTCTGAGAAACATGAACGCCTTTCACATCATTGTGGGTAGTTTACATTGGCGTGTGTTGCTACTTTTTTGCTGTTGCGCTAAGAATGGCCGCTTCCAGCACCTTCAAGACCTGAATTGCGAAAGAATTATTGTGTACTTTTACTCTTTTTTGTATGGACACTCAACACTCAACACTCTTTTCTTTTTGCTTGCCGCTCCATGACAGCGAGCCGCTGGGGCCTGAAGCCCAGTGTCATGCTCTGGCTGTATGCGGTCGTCATCAGACCCGTGCTAGCACACGGCATTGTCGTCTGGTGGCCTCGCACGCTTCAGGCGACAACACAGAAGCAGCTGGCGCGATTACAACGTCTGGCGCTCTTGTGCGCGACGGGCGCTCTTCGCGGCACACCTACTGCTGCAATGGGTGCAATTCTAGCACTCCCAGCCCTTCACGACCACCTGCTCGGCGTGGCCATCGCGACCGCTCAGCGGTTGCGGCTCGCTGGCCGGTGGCAGGATGGCACGCACAGCAGGCACGCTCAACTGTTGCGCAAGTTTCAGAATGAGCTGCCACTGCTTGGAATGCCGAGCGACTATATGTCGCCCTCGTACCACTTCAACAGCAACTACACTGTTGCTATTCCTACGCGGCAGCAGTGGGGGACGTCTTCTGCAACCCTTCTCGTCTCTGCCGCCAACGTCTCGAGCATCCAGTGCTTCACGGACGGCTCCCGATCTGGGTGCGTGGCGCCGGCGCTGGACTCGTCATCACGCACTGTGGCAACGTGCTGAGGCGCTCGAATATCGTGCTCGACACGTTTGCAACGGTGTTTCAAGCAGAAGTGCTGGCGATAGCGGAAGCGGCTCGGGAGGTGGTTCACCTCCTGGGTGGCCGTCCCATCCCCATACGCTCAGTCACCTTCTACTCCGACAGCAGCTCGGCACTGCGGGCGCTGATCTCCCCAAAGCTGACGTCCACTGTAGTGCGTGAGTGCCGTGAACGTCTCGCGACTCTGGCACTGCAGTGCGCGGTGAAACTCATGTGGATTCCGGCCCACCAGGGCTTCCACTTCAACGAAATGGCAGACCAGACAGCGAAAGCTGCCGCTGCGCAGAGAACGACCACACCGCCGCCAGTCCTGCCTGTCTCCTTGCAGACGTTCAAGAGCCGGCTGCGGCAGTGGGTGACGGCGAGACACGCGGCGGCCTGGGCAGCCCAGCCGGACTGCCGACAGGCTCGCGATCTCGTCCCAACAATCTGCCCTCGACTCAGTCGAAGGCTGATACAACTGCCGCGACAGCGACTTCGCCTCCTGATCGCCCTCCTCACGGGACACGGTGAGGAGCGCGCCACCTGCATCTGATGCAGCTGACGCCCTCGCCGCTGTGCCCCCACTGCCACCTGGCCGAAGAAGATGCTTTCCATTTTCTAGCCGAGTGCCCCCACTGGATGCGACAGCGCCTCCAAGTACTTGGTGGACCTGTCCTCACTCTGGGCCATCTGCGAAGACTTGCACCTACTAGGCTATTGTGCTTCGCCGAGCGAACCAATCGATTCAATTGATTGGTACTCACCTGTGTGAACAGGAAGTAAACTATCAGAAGGCTATGACTCGGTTTTCTTTGCCATGGTATCGGCCTATCTATCACCTACCTCACTTCTCGCAAAGTGACGCCTCACACCTCTTCTGTTCTTGTCTAGATGTCTGGCAACGGAGAGCACAAGGTGACGAAGGCGGTCGTGATGATCGGCAACAAGAGCGGTGGAGGCGGCTCGGTGGAGCCTTCGAGGGCGGTGACGGCCCAGCAGTCGCCGGCGACTGCTCAGCAGGTGCCGGTGGCTGCTCCCCAGGTGCCGCCCAAGAAGGTGAAACCGGGCAGCCGAAAACGCAAGAGGGATCAAGGCGAAGGAGGCTGCCGCTCAGCTGGCGGCCGGCGGCGCCAGCTTGTCGGCGAGCTGGGATCCCGAGCCCGCCCCGACGCCAAGAGGCCGTGCACGACGGCGGACTCCGCCGTCGCCGAGACGCCGGCCAGCCGAGACGCTCGGAGCAGCGGAGGAAGCTCGTCGGCATCGGCCTGGCCGACAAGAGGCAGCTGAGCAAGGAGGCCGGAGACGCGGCGCTGAAGTTCATCCGCCAGCGTCTCCGGGCCACCCTGATGGGCGTCAACAACGCGCCGCTGCTGCGCTTCGACGAGTGGGGTCGCGTGGGGCGCGGCGGCGCTCTACTGCTGGCCCCCCACGACAAAGACACGGGCGCCTGGCTCCGCGAGGTCGTCAAGGAGATCCCGCCGTGGGACGGGCAGAGCTGGATCGTCGGGACACCGTCCCAGTGGTCGACGGTCCCTCTCGCCTGGTCCACGGCACGTTCATCGACGACGGCGTCGCTGACGAGAAGTTCATGCTCGGCATGCTCGCGAAGCAGAACCCGGGCCTGAACACCGACAGGTGGAAGGTGGTGCGCTCCGTCTCGAGGCGCCCCGACACCACCAGCTACTCCATGCTCGTCGAGGACGCCTCCTACGCCGTCCTCTGCGCCAACAACATGCAGGTCTGGTTCGAGACGGGGCTGGTCCAGCTGGCCTCGGCCGAACGCCGCAAGGAGCAGCAGCAGGCAAAGGCCGCCGCAGCGGAGCAGCTGGAAGAGGACGCCCTCTTGGGGGTCGCGCCCCCAGCGACCTCGGAGGAGGACGCCCTGGTGGCCTCCACCGGGGCCCTGCAAGTGGCCGACAAGGACACCACGCCGTCCGCGGTGGCCGACGAGGCCGACGTGGACGACGAGGTGCGCCCGATTTATAGGACGGACGGGCCCCCCAATGGGGTGGCGTCCGCGGACGCGGCCCCGAAAGGGGTGGCGTCCGACTACTAACCCTAACACTAGGTGAGCAACGTGCTGTCTGCCTGCCTAGTCAATTTCCATCCTTGGGCGGCAGGCTATTCCTGTTTCCCTGGCTGACGGACCTCTTTCTGGGCAGTCAAATGCCCACCCCAATCTTCACCCAACGGCAGATCTCGTACCTGTCTCTGTGGGGTGAAACGTTCATCTATTTTTCGGCTAATAGAGAGTTTATA
Organism: Paralinhomoeus sp. GSCO2_6; assembly: GCA_030248085.1. NCBI lineage: Eukaryota > Metazoa > Nematoda > Chromadorea > Monhysterida > Linhomoeidae > Paralinhomoeus > Paralinhomoeus sp. GSCO2_6. Next base: position 76,468 of record JASAMY010002349.1, on the reverse strand, counting down.
GCGCCCAAGCGCGGACGCTCTCTGCTCCGACGTCGGCCGATCCCATGGACGACGCCGGAGCCGGCCTCAGGAAAGAAGAAGAAGAACACTCAACATGCCCAACATTTGTAGAACACAGCCCAACCTAGGTAGTTTGCACTTTTATACATGCAAACGTCCACAGTCCACACGATTACGGCTCCAACTCAAAACTAAAGTGTCACATACGACAATCCGAGCAATAAAGTTATTTTCTCACCTGCTCTACGTGGGCGGCGGCGTATTCCAAGTCTTGTCTCCAAATGATATAATTGGCATCGTCAAACATTACCGTAGTCGCTCGATTAAAATTCAAATAGGTCACGACGACTTGCACGAGAGGCTCGTCGAGCAACCACAGCTGACGGTGTGGTCGGTCACGCGTGGATTTTGTAATACATTTATAAGTACTTATTTGAGTGTTCTATTTTTTTTTAGTGCGCAACTGTAATCAAAGCAATCATAACGTTGACATTTTCTACAATTTTCTGCAGCACTGCGGCAAGTTAACTGCCTGCAGGAAAGTTAAAAGTGCGACACAATTCCTCGCCAGACCGGATGCGCCCTGCGAATCATTGGCTCATTAGTGTCGGCAAACGTCTTGCAGTTCCACTTTCCAATCCAGATTTTGGTTCCGACGCCACTTCTGATCTCGGGATAGCCGTCGACAAGAGTGCAGTCCGCCTTTTTTAAGTCAGTTTAGAGAGGAGCGCGAGTGTGGTAAAGTGAGTTTTTTTGTTTTCAAAGACGTAGAATGCCTACGGTAGCCTTGCAGCTCTAAGCATTGGTAGTAGTAGTAGTAGTAGCCTATGTAGTAGAGCTTGCTCGAAACTCACACACCCTCTAACATGCTCTCACGTATGCATACAAGCTTGTATGCACAACACACAAACGCATACCTACAGACGCATAAACACTGAAAAATTTGACAGTGAATGAATTTTTTTAGACGGTTTGTGACGGGGGAGAATTCCAGAGGTGGCTAATGTTTTCGGAATACTTGTACCGGTATGCCTAGAATGAGGTACTGGCCGCACCCTCGCGCGCCTGTAGTATTTCCGTGGTCTTCTCAAAAGAATTCTCGCTCTGTCGCTTTACAATTCCCGGGAAACCTGTATAGAAGTTCTTGCAGAGGTAGTGTGCACCGTGCAGCACTGCGGAATGTGCTCCTAACCCACTGAGGAAACGCAGGGAATGGTTTAGTTGAGAATTCAGTTCAGGTATGCATGGTATACATTTACCTTTCTTCACTGCACGCACTCGTACAATTGTACAGAACGCACGGCACAGAGTGATGGGTGCAAATCATGCTAGATCTATTTACACATTCTCAATATCTGTCCCTAAAAAGAGAAACCCAGCGTTGCATTCTATCTAAAATCACAGTGCAGCACACCTACAAAATTTGGTTGGTTGGACCATGAATTTACATACCTAGGCATGCGGATAAGATTCTAGCACTAGTTGCTTCTAATAACAACCGTATTTTCAGATATTTACCTTTTATATTGACGGAGCGTCCGTGGTCATCCTAAAGCGTTTATTTCAAATATGTGTACGGTACTGAAAGGAACCGCACGAGTATAGAAGAGCTGCACCCATTGTCCGAATTGTGCATCCGACATCGTGATCGTATGAGAAATTATCAATATCGCCACCCCATTCGACGCGAACATTTCTAGCTAGTTTCGACAGCACAGTTGAAAGAATTTAAGAAGTATTTAGGCTCTTGTGGATACAAACCGAAAAGTGCCCAATAGTGGTCGATTTTATTCTGCGCGCGCTTGCTGCTGCAGCCGCTTCGTCGAAAAGCACTTTGAGACATTTTCGTCCCTGTCTTTGTGTGTGACAGAAGGTATTGTACCTTTGTGTTGTTCTCCATTCGATCATGTTCGGTAAAAACGCGCAAAACTGATTTTCTTTTTTTTTTTTGGTGCACGTGTTGTGCGCCTTTGATGCATCGTAGGGCACACAGAATCGCACGCACGCACACACAAACGCACGCATTAGCGTCCAGGTCCTCAAGTGTGTACATAACTACACAGTTGCGGGCACTATAAGTCTTGTATTTTTTAGAGCACTATCTTTCAGTGTAATCGTGCATGTTTTCAAACAACTTTTCGAATAAGGCGCTCGTGTTGAGACAGCCCGTCCGATGTAGTCGCTGCACCAGGGTCGCAAAAGAACACCGTTGGAAAGCCTCCACTCTAAATGAGTACTCAGTGTGTACCAAGCACCAAGTACCGGTGTCGTGCCAAGTAAACGTGGGGGGGGGGGGGGGGGGGGGGGCGGCGCGGGGGGGGGGTGCGGGCGGCGGGCGGGGGGGGGGGGGGGGGGGGGGTGGTGGGGGTGGTGGTGAGGGGGGTGGTGGTGGTGGTGGTGCGTGGTGGTGGTGCGTGGTGGTGGTGCGTGCGTGCGTGCGTGCGTGCGTGCGTGCGTGCGTGCGTGCGCGCGCTGGTGACTCCGTCTTTGCACAACACAAGCCCGGACCTTTTGTTGTTGGTCTCGTCGTCTTTGCGCCATTTCTTCATCGTCAGAACTATTGCCATCGTCTTCCGACTCCAATCCGCTCAGCCAAAACGCTAGCACCAAGAAGAGAACGAGTCTAAACGAGCACATCTTTGCGTTTAAAACCTCTTTGAAACCTCTAAAATGTCACCCGCAAACGGTCAGGAAAAACGCTCGGTTCAAGCCGAAAGCGCCAAAGACGTCCATTTATTGCTGTTCTTTGCCCAGCTACTTCAGCTTCATCATATATGGGGACAGCAGCTGCCAGCTAGCTGTCTCTATCATACGCAGCGCGTCTAACGAAGTGACTTTAGAGGCGGTCAGTTGGTCGGCACAACGTGAGCGCTCTCCGCCGATCGATAAAAAGCCACTTTGAGTATGAACCTTTGCGCAGTGGAACGCCGCTGTACATGTTAGCGTTATGCAGCGACATGGACGTTAGCTAGTTGACGTTATGTAGCTATAGGCCTATGAGGCACATGCGACCAAGCAAAGAGAGTGGGGGGGGGGGGGGGGTGGTCGAGGTGTAAAATCAGATTTAGCGTGTTCTGCGGTTGCAAAAACCCTACGTACAACTTGGAAACGAAAACACGTCGTCATCATCACATAACAAAAAATCGATATTGTGGAATGCGCGAAACAGCGCCCTTCGCTGAGCCGCCGCATTACACAGGCGTGCGTGCAGTGCTTCTAAGAGAGTCTTTGTGTGCGCGCGCATCTTTTGAGGGCGTTACTTACGCGGCAGTAGTGTATGCGTGACAACAACGGTTTGTTTGGGAGAGTGTCCTAAACGAAAGAAGAGAATAACAACATGTATTCCACGTTTAAAAAAGTGGACCTGGTCAGTGGCATTCCAAAAAAGCAAACTGCTGGACACGACGCCACGCCGAGTGCGCCAGTTTTTTTGTTTGAATAGGTCGACCGCACGCACGCAACGCTCGCTCGCACGAACGCACGCACGCACGCACGCACGCACGCACGCACGCACGCACGCACGCACGCACGCACGCACGCACGCACGCACGCACGCACGCACGCACGCACGCACGCACGCACGCACGCACGCACGCACGCACGCACGCACGCACGCACGCACGCACGCACGCACGCACGCACGCACGCACGCACGCACGCACCGGGAAGCATGCACTGGGCTGTGCGCTTCCAGTCGTGATCGACATCGAGGCGGACGTGATGGGCGTGACAACGGCCGACGGCGGCTTCGCGACCGCCTGCGGCAAGTTCTCCGAGTTCTACCGGCGTTTATCCGACTATATGGAGGCGCCGATGGCCTGGCTCTTCGGCGCCGCCTCCGACACCTTCGGCGCGGCCCTGGCCGTGGGCAAGGGCGCGTTCGACGCCAGCAAGAAGGCCTACAAAGCGGCCAAGTCGACAGTCGACACCGTGAGAGAGGCAACTGGCTGATGATACCCTATCAGCGGTGGATTAGCAGTAATCGGGACAGTGATCACGCGGTATGGTGCGCCTGCGGATGGAGTCAACTTGTGTGAATACGGTAGAGCTGGAAAATTTAGTCGGAAAGACGCCGCAATCGCTGTAGACGCAAAAACAAAAACTGAAAAAGCAGATTGCGGTTGCGGTAGAGGATTATCGTGAAGATGGCGCTATGCCCTCCGTCGTCGAGGTGACCATATTTACATAGGTAGGGTCGTTTGGGTCTCTTCTCTCACTGGCAGCGGTCAATGATGTGTGGCTAGAGAGAGGCCCTTGCGATTATAGAAGCGGCCAGCACAAAAACACAATCAAACAACGCCATTTTTTGGGCGAAACGACAGAAAATGGTCGCTTTTTGGGTAGTTACCTGTAGAAGCCCTCTTGATTTGACCCCTCCAGAAATAAATCTTGGCTACGCCACTGGGACGCGCTGCCAGGGAAAGATATACCTCTCTCCCCCCCCCCCGCCCTTCAGTCCAAGCTCAGTACGCGTATAGACACGCTACCAGTGGTGTAGCATAGCAGGGGTGGGGGGGGGGGGGTGACTCCCCCCTCCCCTTAGATCGTCTAGCGCAGCTGACCGAACAACTCTCGCGCAAGCTCTAAACTCTCACTCACCCACTCCTCTAAACTTGAATCGTCGTGCCTGCGTATACTACGTTGTGGATTGAGAAAGCACGCCCAAGTTCGTGTCGGTTGCATTCGGACCATTTCATCGCCGCGCTCAGGGAAGCAGCGCGAACCTGAGATGCCCTCCCGGTCAGAGATCCGTTGCGCCGCAGTGTGTCGGGCTCAATCAGTGTGTGTGTACTTGTTCATGCAGTGGCATGGCTGTGCTTCTGAAATAGCAACCATAGCGTCATGTCTCGTCCACATCTCTCTCCTGTCCTGTCCATTGTGTCTCTTGTGGTAATTGTCCTGTTTTGTGGTGATTACAGGTTCACGATTTGGCGTCGACATACATGCACACAGGTATTTTACTGACAGCCTTGCACACATGGACGCTTGAATGCTCGCGAACGGCGCAAAGAATGTAAGCTATAGGCAGCGCAGCCATGGCAACGATACAATCTGGAGAAGTAGGCTATAGGTTTGATAATATCAACTATACATACATCACTATCTATAGGTAAATTTGGCTGTACGTGTCCGTTACGCAGGAACCACACAACACTCATCGCGCATGCAGCTGTTTACCACTCTCTATCTGGTGCACTCATTTAGAGTTCGTCACAAATACATTTCAGTGTGTCCCGGAATAGCGGCTGCAAATAGTTGCAAATGGCGCGCATTCAAATCTTTTATGTTTTATATTCCAATAGTCTCTCGCATGCTCATTCCTTAGTCGTAGTCTAAGTCGGTTTGTCGTGTCACCACAACATTAATCGCCGACTCTGCTGTAACTGGAAGGGACTTGTCGCGCGTCGCAGGATCGCGCAGCGCGAAGAGGCGCGTCGCGCGAGGCCTAATACCGCTGTCCAGTTTCCGCACACGGGAGCACCCCATTTGCAGTTCTGGATCCTGCACATTAGTGAGTAGGCGGGCGGCCTGAGTGAGGCTGCGCCCTTTACACTCGCGCTCGCTACTCTTTCAGCGTAGGAACGCAAGTATATCGTGAGCACGTGCACTTGTAGCGCAAGCAAATCGGCCGTCTGGACAAGAAGAGAGAGAAAAATTCGTTAAAAAATGAACAAGGACGAGCTGATACCCGAAACAAACATGACCTGGGCCAAACTGGAGCGGGTTCTCCAGAAGTATGGCCACTCCGCCGCGGAAATCAAAAGCGGTTCGGCCAAGCGAATTGGTCTCATGCAAGGCTATGTGTCCAGGTGCGTGCGGCGTCTGCAAATTCGACTAAAACACAACTGCACCGGCGCCATTCTCAAACACAGGATCATCAAGATCTCGATTGAGTGGTCGGACGGAAGCGAAACTTTGCCTAACAGCGTCGTCGCCAAGATTCCCTCGCCAGAGAATATGGGCAAGCTGGCGGCGGACGTCAAGGAGTTTAAGAAAGTGGTCGACGCGACTCGACAGAAATACATGCAGGTGAGCGAGGCGCAGCATTGCGTAAAGGCTGATTCACAATTAACGGTCTTCCCATCGGTCTCGGTCTCGGTCTCGGTCTCGGTCTCGGTCTTCCCATGCCAAACAGCGAAGACCGATGCGAAGACCGAGACCGAGACCGAGACCGACGATGTTGGGAACTTTGAACATTTGCTCCGGTCTTCATCGGTCTTCATTGAACTCGTGTTGAACGCGCGCGCTACCGTAGTCACGCTTTACTATAGCCGTCACTCTCAAAGAATTTGTCGGTATTCGCATAGGGTAAAGCGACTAGGAAATTAGCCGAAATTGAAAACAAGGAAGAGTTTACGATGCGTCGTATTCAACAGGTGGAGGCGGCGCCGTCTTCTTGGATAATTGACGACTGCTCTTATACCAAAAATCCAAAAAAAAAACGGCGGCGGCGGGAAAATCTGCGCGCCATTGCATACGTCAAGGTGGACGGGCACGACGGCATTGTCCTACATTTTCTGCAAGCGTCGGCAAAAGCGGCAGCGTCAGCGAAAGCGTCGGCAGCAGCGGCAACGGTGTCGACGGCGGCGCTGTCGACAGCTCCTGTAGCGGCGTCCGCGCCCCTGGCGGCGGCCAGAAGCGCTGGCGGCGGTCTGCGTCTGCCGCACAATGTCTGTCTGTTTGTCTGGTGGTAGTGCGTTCCCGTCGTCTACTGCGTGTGCTTATTTTGTTTCCTACGGAAGTCGCATTAAGAATGAAACAGGTCGAAAACAAAGGCCACAGTACGCTCTTCAATACGCTGACAGGCGCGCATTTAACCGAAGATCATTGCAAGACCGGAGGCAACGCGTCGTCAATTTGGCATGGGTCAAAAAGTCCGAGACCGAGACCGAGACCGATGGGAAGACCGAGACCGAGACCGAGACCGAGACCGATGGGAAGACCGTTAATTGTGAATCAGCCTTAAAAGCTGCGCTATGTATTGTGCCAATGCAAATGGCAAAAGGGACATGGGTGTGCTTCTCTTTTTGAGGAAAAAAATCAGGTGTGTTTGTGTGCATTTTTGCTGAATATTACTGTGCGGAATTGCACAAAACACGGAATTGTTCCCAATCTTTAATCAACCTATAATTGGGTCTAGGCATTTCACGTGTTCTATTTCACAGCTGCACAACACGGAGTGCGCCTTCTACAACTTCGCCAAGGGAAGAGAGTCGCTACTGAAAACTCCGCAAGTGTATTATGTGGAGGAAATGACGGTGGATGACGACGGAGTTCTTGTCATGGAAGATCTGTCCGATAAGAGCTATTGCAAGGAGCTGTGGGACTTTGCCGAGATGCCGCTCATAGAAGATGTTGGTTTCAGCTGACAATTGTAAATTTATTCGTCGCATTCCTTTTGCCATCAACTTTTTGTACCCTATTGCTTACCTGTACTTACTTATAGTATTCTACTTAGGTACCTAATTTTCGTACATTGTACTCTATTGCGTTGTAGTGCTGAATAACACCTGCCTGGTGAGCAGGCAGATGTACAGACAAAATTAAAATGAAACCACAATCTGAATTTCAATATACCTAGTAGTCAGCATAAACAATGAACCGTTCCATAGGCCACCTCTCCAATAGTGCATTTCCTTCCAATAGTGTCCCCTAGTGCAGGGAAGTTGAAATAATGGAAGAGGTTTAAAGTGTACTGCCCGGGTTCTCTATTGGATGATTTAGAGTAGTATCTGCACTGCATAGTTTTCAAATCGCTGTCCACATATTTCAGTTGGCAAAGCTGACAGCGGCGCTACAGGCGCTGACGCTGCACGAGAAAGAGTGGCTTGAAAACGACAAGCTGAAGAATGGCATGGCCGCGCTGATGTCGGCGCAGCAATTGGAGCAAATGATTGGGATGTCGCGGGGACTCATGAAGAGCAAGTACTCGAACCAGTACTCCGACACGGTTATCGACCGCCTCGCCAAGTTCACGGACTTCGAGTGCATCAGCAACGCCGACACGGTGCTTCATTTCGGCTGCTTAGTTAGCGGGCACAAAGTCTGACGCAAAAATTTCTGAATATTCTTCAGTTGCACGAGGAGCTGGAGATGCCGGCCGTGATGGTGATGGGTGACTCGCGCGTGACCAACACCATGGTGAAGAAGGACGCCGACGGAGAGGAGCGACTCGTCGCCCTCATAGACTGGCAGGTCAGTGTAGTACAATTCAACACTATCTACGAAAAATAGTGGAGTTGTCTGCCCACTGTGGTTTGCTAGTTTATGGAGAACACTGTGGCTAACTGCGCGAACCTTTCAGGCCGTGCACCCCGGCTCGGTCTGCGAGGATTTGGCTCGCTTTCTCTGCTTCTCCGCCGGTCCGCAAGTGCGCAAGAAAACGCGCGCAATTTTGAAATGCTACTACGACGGGTTGGAGCGAGAGTTCGTAGCGACCAATGAGCGGCCGCCTTTCACGTTCGCGCAAGTGGAAGTCGCCTACAGGTGAGGGCGTGGTATGGGTTCTGATGGGTATTTCTAGAGTTTGAGTGGTGAGTGTAGTACATGCATGCATACGGTTGCACAAGGGCATTGCACATGGCCGCAGAAACACTGTGCACGTGTGCATGCAGTGTACCTAACAGTTGGCTCCCCTACAAGTACAATAGTACCTGTAGTACGTATGTAGGTAGGTACTGTAGGGAGCACGCTACTGTAGCAGGTGCCTATTACGATTATTATGGTCTCCACGAGACCGATTGAAGGATTCACGTGCACTTGCGCAGCGCAGCGTTATGCTGCATGTGTGCTCCACCAACTGGCGAACATTTTCGTAAACATTCCAGACGTATCTTCAAGGTGACCGCCTTGATCGCGGCCAACGCGGCGCCGCTCGCCTTGGAGTCGACGGCGCCGTTCGAGCATTGCGCCGACGCCGACTCGGCCCGACGAATGATTCTGGAGAATTCGAGCTCCCTCCTAAGAGAGATGTTCGCCATCGAGGACGGACAGACTCCCTGGGACGAGTGAAGGGATACTAGACCATTCGCGATGCGTGGATGATCAGGAACAATCGGAGTGATCTGGAGATCTTTGAGTTACTGCGACCTATCGGTTGCGTGCGATGACACTGGGGTTAGCGCGAAGACGAGCATTATCCTTGCTCATCCGCAGTGCTGTAGTCACAAGCGCAATGCGATGATGCCACGCACGTTTATCGATTGGTTATTCGGGTAGTGGGGAGACTCGGCTAAAGTTGCTTACTTGTTTGTTGTGCGTCAACTCAGTCAACTCGGCCTGGAATTCGTTGGTCCTTGGACGGTGGAGGCTGCTGCGTAGGCGCGTCGCACGGCCGACAGGTAGTGGATGAGCTGCTCCACGATCGCGACCACGCTCAGGCCCACCCACAGACCCACCTGGCCGCCGATGTTGCTCATGCAGGTCGCGAATGAGATCGCGTGCTTCTGAACCAGTTCGACTGGTTTGTAAGGCTGTGTTCATCGAGCTGACCGCTCGCGACACGTCCACAGCAAGGTGAGGGGAATTGATGGTCTAGTGGGCTAGAGTGAGATTCTTGCTCGCAAAGTTTCTGGGTTTTGAGGGTTCTTGGGGGCTCCCACCCGCTAGTGAGGACTTCCCATTGAGTGGATCTTCTCGTGCTGTTGTTGGCCCTAGATAACTGGGGCGTTCTTCAGGATGATACTCAATTCAACCGTGTTCAACAAGAATTCAACCGTGGCGCAGTTGTCAGCCAAGTGCATGCGTTGTGTTCGTCGCACTGTTCGCATTCTTGTGTCTGTAGTAGCAGGCTTGGGTAAAAAAAAATTTTATTTTTTTTTTAAACTTTTTTTGTTAAATGTTCTCAGAGACCGTTTTGTATGTCAAATCAGTGTTGCAGAAAGTGTTTAAGCCTAGTAGAGTGTCAATAACAGCGAACTAAGGCATTAAAAGCCATTAGAAGTGGACTTTAGCCAACTTTTTCACTACAGATAGTTTTTTTCGTTGAGTCGGACTACGACTATGACGGTCGAGACTTGGTTTGACAGCCTCCAGAACACCTCCAATAGTGCTAATTATGGTTATTTAGCTCATTTAGGCTGCTACAAAGTAGTTAGGTATATAAGCTTTAAACGCACTAAAACCAACGTTTTTGTCTCGTTTTTAGCACATTTTGGACAATATGTAACAGATTTTTTATTAAGAAAAAAATTTCCACTTTTTTCTTAAAAAAGTTTTTTTTTTTAAGTTTTTTTAAAGAAAGTTGTTTTATTTTGCCCAAGCCTGGTAGTGAGAAACAGTTTTCGACCATCCATGTGTCCAAGAGTAGACCTGTTTAATGACGACGAAGACCAATTCCGGGTAGGAGATGTCCAGAATGATAACGTCTCGTCTCTGGAGGTTCGCGCCGCCTGGCGGCCGTGTGGTCCGCTCGAACTGCAATGGTTGATGCACGGAAGGCTTGGCTTCTAAAAATGCGGACTCGTGTTCCAAAGCACGAAGCTTTCCTTTGTATGCTCTGATGCGAAACCGTATTTCTTGCCGCAACGCTGCTGGCACTCTTCAAAAGTCGCGAAATTGTTGGCGTTCCTTTCAGGCGCGCAAGTGTAAGCGTTGAATGACCGACACTGGACCGTGAACGTGTCAAAGTAAAACCGCTTTTCAGTGGTGTTGACGCATGGCTCGAATCTCAATTCTTTCTCGTGTTTCCACTTGCAGTTTTGCTCTGCAAACGCACAGAGCGGTACGTGCGTGCGTGCGTGCCTGCGTGCGTGCGCGCGTGCGTGCGCGCGTGCGTGCGTCTGTGCGTGCGTGCGTTTCTCGCTTCCAGAACCGCGCTCATTGGTGGAGAAGTCGCCTTCCTTTTGAACGCAGATCCGCTCGCACTCTTCGTTCCGGTCGAAGCCGACAGCGTGAGCGGCTTCTCGGTGGCAAAAGTCGAATCGGACCATGCTTTGCTGACATCGACGAGGGGGCGGACTCCACGCGGTTTCCTTTGGCGTCGTGTAAAACCGTCGAGAGCACAGGCCGTCGAGCAGCGGCAACGTGCACACGTCTGTCGCTGAACGAGCGTAGTAATCGATTACTTCTCTGCCCAGCCACTCAATCGATCGAACGATCGTTCCTACGATCGTCAGGCTCCCCGGTCACTTTCGGCAAGTGCCGCTTGGCCGTGGGGAAACCACCAACCGAGTAACAGTAAACCGCTAATTCTCAAATTTCCAATAGTACCTTGCGCACTAGTGATTAGTGAATTCATTCGCCAATAGTGAGCTGAGCATTCGCGCGCACCATAATGATTGCAGACGGCCTCGCAGTCTTCGAGAGACTCGAAGAAATTGGCGCTGGCGTCGCAGCCGTCAAAGGGGAACGACGTGCAGCGACCCATTGTCGCGTTGAAGTAGTAGCGCTCCGTCCACCGCCGACACCATTCCCAACGGTTTCCCGTGTCCAGGTGCGTCGTTGGCCACGCCAAACACTGGTGGCCGTCTAAACGTGTGTGTGTGTGTGTGTGTGTGCGTGTGCGTGTGTGTGTGTGTGTGTGTATGTGTGTGTGTGTGTGTGTGTGTGTGTGTGTGTGTCTGTGTGTGTGTGTGTGTGTGTGTGTGTGTGTGTGTGTGTGCGCGCAGACACACACACACACACATTTATGTAGTTGTGGCCAACCACTCTATACAACGTAGTTCTCCATCCTAATACAATCCATCCTCACCTCAACACCGCGCCAAGCGAGACGCGCTTAATGTTGTGTTACGGTCGCAGGCCGCAACACGGCTCTAGCGGCGTGCGAGCGTGCATTCGGCTGTGTATGTATACATACGAGCAGCTAACGCTCACCTCCGCAGTGGCTTTCGCATTGCTGTTTTGTGTCGAACTTGTTTCGCGTCGAAATTGCGTAGACGCGGCTTGTTCTACACGTCACGACTGTATCGTTTTCGCACTGGCGGCTCGTCGCGTTGAAGAACCAAAGTTCCGTTCCATTGAGTCTCTGAAAGGTGGCAATGATCGTGAGCTGACAACGACGAGGACATCCAAACAATGCGACACCTTTCTCAGATATTCGCAGTGTGACTCCTTGTGATTGTAGAAGCAGAGGCTTTCTAAACAGATGCAAAGCACCGTGATGTTTTGGGACGTGTTCGATGCGTCTACACGAGTAAGGTTGTGTTAGGATGACATCTATGTACATTGCATTGCAGGTGCTCGGGTGCTCGGCCTCAGAAAAGACGAAGAAGCAGCCCCCTCGCTGCGCCACTGGCTTACATACTTGTAGGTATTAGAACAATGCGGATACAATAACAAATAAGATGAATAGATAAAAGGCAAAAAAGGTATGAATGCTCCAAAGCAGGCTCATGTGCGCTTTTTGCTTTGCTGGCGGATTCACAAATTTTGCGCCCTATAGCCAGGAGGCGTAGCGGTCGCGCGGTGCTGACGCTCTCTGCTAGAGTGCGGGGTGGTTGACATGCCTTCGTAGTAGCGCTTCTTCTTCTTGGAGGCCGCGAAACGCGCCTGTACGCTGTTGTGGGCGGCGAGCAGCGCGGAGGGGTAGGCGACGGACGAGAGGAGCGCGTCCACCTCCGTCGACTCGCACGCCGTGAGGCAGCGAGCCGAGCAGGCGGCCACGCGCTCGCGCGCCTCCTGAAAGCCCGCGTCGCCTTATACTTTCAACCTTGCCATACCTGGTGGCAAGTATTAGAGGGAGGCGCTATTGGAAAGGGGGGGGGCTCTATTGGAAGATTTACGGTATGTATCACAAGGATCGCAGACCGTCAGAGCATCGAGGACGCAGTCCATGTCCATCGCAGTGCACGCCTTGCGATGCGCAGCGATGTCGCGGCGCACGTATTGCTCGGCGACGAGCAAGAAGCATTGGCAACTGAGAAGCGTCTCCCGAGCGGCACAGTCGAACAGACAAGCCGAAGGGTGGTACTGCTCCGGAGGCAGATTCAGCACCTGAACGTCGACACGCTCACGCACGACCATCAGTGCGTACTGCATGTAGGAAGTCAAGCGAGCTTGTTTTGCTGGCGCGCTCCATATGACTCGGCGCGCCTGGGCGCGTGCAATGTGAACGTGTGTGTGTGTGTGTGTGTGTGTGTGTGTGTGCGTGCGTGCGTGCGTGCGTGCGTGCGTGCGTGCGTGCGTGCGTGCGTATGTATGTATGTGTGTGTGTGTGTGCGTGTGTGTGTGTGTGTGTGTGTGTGTGTGCGTGCGCGCGTGTGTGTGTGTGTGTGTGTGTGTGTGTGTGTGTGTGTACGCTAGGAAAGAGCGATCTGACCTCGAGTAGGGCCACACCCTCGCTGGCGGTGGTGCAGAAGCGCTCGCTGGTGAGAAGGTCGTGCTTGACGAGCGACTGGCGCCGCTCGGCCAGCCGGACTTTTGTCGCCGTACCGGCCGACACGAACTGCAGCTTCTGGCCGAACGGAGCGAACGGCTTCGACACCCTGCCACGTATACGGCCCGCGTATGGCGTAGTGATAGAAAATCGGCCATCCGTCTATTCGCAAGGCCACGATTCGAATGCGAGCGGAGCGAGCGTGCACAAACTGAGTCAACTGTCACCTTTAAAATGTCGTGTTGGATTTGGATATTGGTCTTGGATTGTTGCATGAAATTAGGAGGGGGAGAGTGCAGTTACAGGTAGGTCGGCGGCACGGAGGGCGACTCACGCGAGAACGAGTCCGTCGGTGAGTGGCTGCTCGTCGGTGAAGCGGCTGTAGCCGTTCGCGTAGTCGAGGTCGATCACCAGGCCCAGGCCCGTGCCCGCCGCCATCTGCCGCGTCTCGTTCAGGGCCAACAGGAAGCACTTGCCGTGAGAGGCGTCGAAGCGCGCGCGCGCTAGCCGCTCGCACGGCACGGCCTTCGCGTTGAGCGAGCACTCGACGAACAGAGTCGAGCTCGCGTAGCCCACCTGAACACGACGGTCACTCGCACTCGTCGGGGAACCCGTGTGAACTACTCCTGCCGCCGCCCACCCACCAACCTTCATGTAGTACTCTTCCACATTCTTTGGGACGTTCACCCTATTGGTCTTCTCCCAGTCCGTGTCGTCATCGTTGGACGTGCCTGAGGCGCCGCCGAGCGCGGAGAGCTTCTGGGCGGCGATCGTGTACTGGGACAGGAGCTTCTCCAGCGCGCCCACGTCCGGTCCCTGGAGCGCCTGCGTTCCATTCTCCTCCTCCCAGTCCGTGTCGAAGCCGGCCGCCCTGCGCGCGCCCCTGCAAGCGCTCGCGCTACAACCCTCGGCCGAAGTGAGGCGAGACCTGGGAGCGGGGGAAAAGCGACGTACGTACGTACGCGTGAACGCGGTTGGTGGGACAGATGTAGAGGTCGGGCAGTGGCATGCCGCCCGTGGAGCTGACGATCCGGCTCTCCGTGAGCACGGGGTTGTCGATGTAGTCGACGACGCTGCGGTAGAGGAAGACCGCCATGGCCGTCACGGCCACGGCCACGGCCGCGCGCCACACGGCACGCTCGAAGCGGTCCCGCTGCTGCCCCAGCCTCTTTCCCTCCTCAATGCGCGCGCACACAATTAGCAAAGCACACTAAGCATTGCGTACAACTTTCAATACTGCCGCCCGCACCCTCCTCTCTTCAACAGCACCACGCGGTCACGGCATTCAAGTACTTCCGGCAATTTAAGTAGCCCGCAGAAATACGAGGACTCAGAAATTTTTCTCCCTACCCTTAAGCATGTGTTTCCCCAGAAATTTTGCTCGGGGACTCAGAAATTTTGCTTGAGGTCCCAGAAATAGCATTTTTTATTCTTCTTTTTATTTTTTTTTACAATAAATCTAAAAAGGTGTATCTCCGAATTAGTCCTAAGAATGCTCAAAAAAACATTTCGGCCCGATCCGTCGAGCCATAACGGAGAACCGGTCGATAATGGATGGCGGATGGACAAACGAACAGACCATTACAAAATCTATCGTCCGCGCCGCGCTGACGCGCGGCGAAAAAATTATTTCGTAAGGGTACCTACGACGACGCACGCAAGCGAAGCGACACAAGGGCTGAACGGGGTAGCGGATGGCTTAGTGGTAGAGAATCGGCTTCTTGCGCGCACGGTCCTGGGTTCGATTCTCGATGGAAACACTAAAAACGAGTCTTTCCCTATCCATAAAATCTCTCGTGCCGTCGCTGCCCTAGATTACAGATGGCGTTCTTCCGCAGTGCTTTGGCTATTTACTCGGCTCCAGACTGGAAGGGGTCATGGAGAGGGGTAATGCTAATGGGCCATTGACGGCCTCCTAGCATTGCCAGTAAACAACAACAAGGGCTGAACGCACATGAGCTGGACCTGATGAAGTGCGTGCAGCTGCCCGAGACGTGTCCACAGGCGTCTTAAGGCTGATTCACAATTAACGGTCTTCCCATCGGTCTCGGTCTCGGTCTCGGTCTCGGTCTTCGCATCGGTCTCGGTCTCGGTCTCGGACTTTTTGACCCATGCCAAATTGACGACGCGTTGCCTCCGGTCTTTCAATGATCTTCGGTTAAATGCGCGCCTGTCAGCGTATTAAAGAGCGTACTGTGGCCCTTGTTTTCGACCTGTTTTATTTTTTATGCCACTTCCGTAGGAAACAAAGAAAGCACATGCAGTAGACGACGGGAACGCACTACCACCAGACAAACAGACAGACATTGTGCGGCAGACGCAGACCGCCGCCAGCGCTTCTGGCCGCCGCCAGGGGCGCGGACGCCGCTACAGGAGCTGTCGTCAGCGCCGCCATCGACACCGTTGCCGCTGCTGCCGACGCTTTCGCTGCCGCTGCCGCTTTTGCCGACGCTTACAGAAAATGTAGGACAATGCCGTCGAGCCCGTCCACCTTGACGTATGCAATGGCGGCGCAGATTTTCTCGCCGCCGTGTCTTTAGAGACGTGCAGC
Source organism: Paralinhomoeus sp. GSCO2_6 (assembly GCA_030248085.1). NCBI lineage: Eukaryota > Metazoa > Nematoda > Chromadorea > Monhysterida > Linhomoeidae > Paralinhomoeus > Paralinhomoeus sp. GSCO2_6. Next base: position 60,599 of record JASAMY010002349.1, on the reverse strand, counting down.
CATGCCGACGCCGTTTTTTTTGGATTTTTGGTATAAGAGCAGTCGTCAATTATTCAAGGAGACGGCGCCGCCTCCACCTGTTGAATACGACGCATCGTAAACTCTTCCTGGTTTTCAATTTCGGCTAATTTCCTAGTCGCTTTACGCTTATGCGAATACCGACAAATTCTTTGAGGGTGACGGCTATAGTAAAGCGTGACTACGGTAGCGCGCGCGTTCAACACGAGTTCAATGAAGACCGATGAAGACCGGAGCAAATGTTCAAAGTTCCCAACATCGTCGGTCTCGGTCTCGGTCTCGGTCTTCGCATCGGTCTTCGCTGTTTGGCATGGGAAGACCGAGACCGAGACCGAGACCGAGACCGAGACCGATGGGAAGACCGTTAATTGTGAATCAGCCTTTAGCAGCTCGGGCTGTGAAGTCATCGCGCTGAGCTGGTCATTTACAATTGCAACTATTGCAGTCGTTCACAAACTCACCAATCTTGGCGTCGCTCTCGTCGCCTGTGACGGAGTCACGTGCATAATTGAAGTTGTCGATGAACTGTCGGACAACTTTTTCGGTGCCTGGTCCGACACGACCTTTTTCATGTTCGAGCTGCGAGCTGCGAGTTTGCAAGAATCCAAGAACAGTCGGAGTGGAGTCGGCACAAGCAATCGAACATTCGCGCGGAGTTGTGAAAAACGAGGCAATAACGAGACGAAAGTGAGTTATATGTCTACATTTGCCCTAACGAGATTGGGAAAGCATTATGGGGAGAACACCACGCGTCTGAAAAACGCCTAATGAGATTGACACGCCAACATGGAGAAAATAGAACCTGTCTGGAAAAGGCAATCTTCTTTAGGTGCAGTTCTGTTCGACAGCTGCGACGCCCTGGGTTAGAGGACAACGAGAGAAAAAACTGCCTCAAATACGATTTATTGCTACTCGATACAAAGTACGGTAGGAATGAAATTAATGGTTGTGATCGACTACACGGCAAAGAAACATAACAAACTTATTTCGTTGGTCTGCACTCTCCTCGCCAGTGAAAAGTTGCTGTCACTAAGCTCCTTCCTCTTCACCTCCTTGGACCAACCGGGACATACCTGTAACTGGGGGGGGGGATTTTGGGGGCTTTACTATTTTTCCAACACGCACCCAACTCCCCCCGACCCCCCCCCCCTCCTTCCCGGAATTTTCCCAAGGGATTTTCCCAAGGGAATGTGCCGTTTCTTTGATTTCTGAGTTTTAGTTTTGACCGTTTTATTTTTAGATTTGAGTAAAAAATTTTAGTTTCGTGAAACCCAATTTTGAGTAAAATACTCAAAAGTTCTAATTAAAATTAAAATTAGAGCTTTGTGAAATGGTTCCATGCCGATCCAGGGGGCTTCCGGGTTTATACCTATAACCGGGTCTGGCAGAGTGGGGGGGCCTAATGGCCGAATTTGGGGGGGGGGGGTCCCTGAAGCAAAAAATGGCGGGCGACCATTTTTTGACTTATACTGGTACTTTATGGTCAAAAATGGGTATAAATAGGCTTTAAATATTGTTATTTAGCTGTTTTATGGTCATAGGTATGTGTAACACTAAAAGGCACTGAAAAACACCAACATATACTCACTTTTATCGATTTCGGCGTGCGTGCGTGAGTGCGTGCGTGCCGGTGCGTGCGTGCGTGCGTGCGTGCGTGCGTGCGTGCGTGCGTGCGTGCGTGTCTGTGTCTGTGTCTGTGTCACAGACTCACAGTAACGCGCATCCACCACGTGCTGTGTCACGTGAGCAGCGTGAGGCCCTTAAATGCAGGCTTTTCAGGTTGGCCCCTTGCAGCGCTATCTCTAAATCCTGCTGCGTGTAGAAAGACTCGTCGCGCTCTTGGCAGTCACGAACAAAGACATCATTGCTAAACACTGTACGTTGCGGACGCGCCACGCGTGCACCTCCCTTAAACTGTTACCTGTTCCGCGTGCACCTCTTGTTAAGAAAAATAGGCAAAAGTTGAATACTATAAAAAATGATGAAAGACGACCTGATACCCGAGACGCACATGACGTGGGCCAAATTGGAACGGGTTCTCCAGGCCTATGGGGCTTCAACGGCGCAAATAAAAAACGGTTCGGCTAAGCGGATCGGTCTCATGCAGGGATACTTGTCCAGGTGCGTTGCAGTGCTGCAGTTAATCTCAAAGTCTAAACAACAACTGCACTGGCGTCTATTCATGATTCTTAATTGACAGGGTCATCAAGGTGTCGATTGAGTGGTCAGAAGGGGCCAAATCGCTGCCTGACAGTGTCATCGTCAAAATACCCTCGCCAGAAAACTTGGACAAGCTGGCGGCCGACGTTGAGGATTTCAAAAAAATAATGGACGTGACTCGACACAAATACATGACTGTGAGAGCTTCTGCAAACTTTGAGAGTGGCAACACAATGAGTAAACTTCCTGCAAGAAAACTGTGCCGTATTGATTTTCTCTATTTCACAGACGCACAACACGGAGTGCGCCTTCTACCGCTTCGCCAAGGGTAGAGAGTCGCTGCTGACAACTCCAAAAGTGTTTTTCGCCGAGGAAATGACACTCGATGCGGATGGAGTGCTCGTCTTAGAAGACATTTCCGGTGTGAGCTATGCCAAGGAATTCTGGGACTACGCGGAGATGCCACTCATTGAAGACGTTAGTTTTTGATTGTTAGGTTGATGTCGTGCCTCCATCCGCCTCCACATGCCCACCTGCATGCTTGTTGCAAAGAACTTGCTTTAATTCTGAGAATTTGCATTACTACAGTACATGTACATGTACCCATACTCTTCGCAAACTTCGTTTAGCTAGCAAGGATGCTGGCTGCGCTGCACGCGCTAACGTTGCGCGAGAAGCAGTGGCTCGAAAACGACAAGCTGAAGAGCAGCCTGTCGAGTCTGATGGCGCAACCCCAATTGGAGGAAATGATAGGGATGTCTAGGGAACTCATGAGAAGCAAGTACTCAAACTATTATTCGGACGAGGTTATTGAACGGATTGCCAATTACACGAACCATGAACACATCTCCTATTCTGACAAGGTGATTCATTACGTTGTACTATACATGTGTTACAGTACCTATGCGTTAATGTTTGCGGTCAGGGCGCTTTTCGGAAGCCTTTTGGGAGGACGTCTGTCATCGATGGGGACCTCATCGTGGGGCTGGCCGAGGGTGGGGAAGGGGCAGCTATGATTTCGGATGGCCTCTATGAGAGGCGCTGAACGGGATTCGCCAGTTCGTCGGTGCTCCCCACCTGCTGTACATTGTTGCTGCCCTGAGCCCACGTGGGGCTGACTAATGCCTGACTGCACCGGAGCCACTTTCACTACCTAGATTTTTAAAAGAACCGCTTCAGTTGCACGAGGAGTTGGAGATGCCGTTGGTGATGGTGCAGGGCGACTTTCGGGTCACCAACACGATGGTCAGAAAGGATGCGGCTGGAGAGGAACGTCTCGTCGGCGTCATCGATTGGCAGGTGCGAGCGTGTGCGCTGCACTCCCGATGTAATGTAGCATGCGCATCCACCGCTACAAAAGCCGATTGTACACCACATCTACCGTAAATCCTCCAATAGTGCCCCCGGGGCACTATAGTTTCAATGTCTCTCAAGAGGGGGGCACTATTAATTTCGTCAGATTTTTACGCAATTTTGCAGGCGTGCGTGCTTGCGTGCGTGCGTGCGTGCGTGCGTGCGTGCGTGCGTGCGTGCGTGCGTGCGTGCGTGCGTGCGTGCGTGCGTGCGTGCGTGCGTGCGTGCGTGTCTGTGTCTGTGTCACAGACTCACAGTAACGCGCATCCACCACGTGCTGTGTCACGTGAGCAGCGTGAGGCCCTTAAATGCAGGCTTTTCAGGTTGGCCCCTTGCACCGCTATCTCTAAATCCTGCTGCGTGTAGAAAGACTCGTCGCGCTCTTGACAGTCACGAACAAAGACATCATTGCTAAACACTGTACGTTGCGGACGCGCCACGCGTGCACCTCTCTTAAACTGTTACCTGTTCCGCGTGCACCTCTTGTTAAGAAAAATAGGCAAAAGTTGAATACTATTAAGAAAAATGAAGAAAGACGACCTGATACCCGAGACGCACCTGACGTGGGCCAAATTGGAGCGGGTTCTCCAGGCCTATGGCGCTTCAAACGCGCAAATCAAGAACGGTTCCGCTAAGCGGATCGGTCTTATGCAGGGATACTTGTCCAGGTGCGTTGCACTGTCGCAGTTTATCTAAACAACAACTGCGCTGGCGTCGCATCATGATTCTTCAATGACAGGGTCGTCAAGGTCTCGATTGAGTGGTCAGAAAGAAGCGAATCGTTGCCTGACAGTGTCGTCGTCAAAATACCCTCACCAGAAAACTTGGACAAGCTGGCGGCCGACGTTGAGGATTTCAACAAAATAATGGACGTGACTCGACACAAATACATGACTGTGAGAGCTTCCGCAAACTTTGAGAGTGACAATGCGTAAACTTCCTGCTAGAAAACTGTGTCCGTATTGATTTTCTCTATTCCACAGACGCACAACACGGAGTGCGCCTTCTACAGTTTCATCAAGGGAAGAGAGTCGCGGTTGAAAACTCCAAAAGTGTTTTACGCAGAGGAAATGACACTTGACGAGGATGGCGTGCTCGTCCTAGAAGACCTTTCCGGTGTGAGCTATGCCAAGGAGTTCTGGGATTATGCGGAGATGCCGCTGATCGAAGACGTTAGTTTTTGAGTGTCATTAGGTTGATGCCATGTCTCAAACCGCCTCCACAAGCCCACCCTGCATGCTTTCTGCAAACAACTTGCTTTATTTCTGAGAATTTACATGTACTACACTACAATTTACCTACATCTTCGCAACTTTTAGCTAGCAAGGATGCTAGCTGCACTGCACGCGCTGACGCTGCGCGAGAAGCAGTGGCTCGAAAACGACAAGCTGAAGAGCAGCTTGTCGAGTCTGGTGGCGCAACCTCAATTGGAGCAAATGATAGGAATGTCGAGGGAACTCATGAAAAGCAAGTACTCAAACTATTATTCAGACGAAGTTATTGAACGCATCGCCCATTACACGGACCATGAACACATCTCCTATTCTGACAAGGTGATTCTTTACGTTGTGTGTACAATGCTTTCGGTCAGGGCGCTTGTCGGAAGCCTTTTGGGAGGACGTCTGTCATCGTGGGGATGCGGCCTCGGATGCTGGCCGAGGGTGGGGGGGGGGGGGAGGGGCACTCAGGATTTCGGATGGCCTCTAGGAGAGGTGCTGATCGGGATGCGAATTTGTCGCTGCTCCCTTCTTGCTGTACGTGTAATGTTGCCGGAGCACACGTGGGTTGGGAGGGAATCCCCGACTGCACAAGAGCCAAAAGTGCCTTTTTCACTTTCACAAAGCCAGCTTCAGTTGCACGAGGAGCTGGAGATGCCGCTGGTGATGGTGCAGGGCGACTTTCGGGTCAGCAACACAATGGTCAGAAGAGATGCCGCCGGAGAGGAACGCCTCGTCGGCGTCATTGACTGGCAGGTGCGAGCGTGCCTGCTGCCATTGTCAATGCCCAATTAAATGCAGCATACCACGCATCCACTGGGGCAGCGTATGGCCTAGTGGTAAAGAATCGGCCTCTTGCGCGTAAGGTCGTGGTTCGATTCGATTCTTGGTGGACCCACTAGACTCAGGACTTCCCTTTCGATGGATTGTCTCGTGCCATCGATCGCTGCCCTAGACGGGAAGGCGTTATGGATATGGGTATGCTATATGGGCCATTGACGGCCTCCTAGCGTTGCCCCTAACCGAAAAAACAACACCAACGCATCCGCCGCTGCAAAAGCCGATTTCTACACCACGTCTACCAGACCAGGTCGTGCATCCCGGCTCGGTCTGCGAGGATTTGGCACGTTTTCTGTGCTTCTCCGCCGGCCCCAAAGCGCGCAAGAAAACGCGCGCAATTTTGAAATGCTACTACGACGCATTGGAGCGCGAGTTCGCGGCGACCAATGAGCGTCCCCCGTTCACGCTTGAGCAAGTGGAACTCGCCTACAGGTCGGCCCGGTGTGTGTATGCTCATCATATCGCACAATAGACTGTCTGCATGCTCATACATGAATACAGTACTTTCTGCACGGTTCTACTGTATGCCTTCGATTGATCAGGTGCTGTTGGAGGCTGCCTGATTATCCCAAGCAGGCGTAGCTTACGGTCTGTATGGCAACGTTTTGAATTTGAATGGAACTTGAGGCTACGAGTAACATAAAGACCAACGAATTCTTGGGCAAATTCAGACGGATCTTCAAGATGGCGACTCTGATAGCGGCCGCTGGCGCGCCCATAGCGTTCGAGATGGAGGCGCCGTTTGAGCACTGCGCCGACGTGGAGGCGGCGAAGAGGCTGATTCTCGAGAACTCGAGCGCCGTCCTGGAGGAGATGCTCGCCATAGAAGACGGCCAAACTCCCTGGGACGAGTGAAAAGCGCCCGAGTACGAATTCGATCGATTTCTAGTGCAGCGCAGAAGTTACAGAAGAAGAGACACTTGATTTGTGTCTCTACTGATGGTTGTAGAACTGTCAGCTTAGTAGGCAGTTCGAGGCACCGCTCCTCGTCTTCTGGAGAGGTCTAGCAACATTCAATACTGGGCAGTGAAGTACGTTGCATCCACATACGGTATGTATAGGCCGTGTGCAATGTATGTAGGTACGGCACCTATGTACATAGCCTAACAAAGCGACGCAATGCACAAGTGTACGTTACAAGTGTACCTAATAGTGATGGCAACCTACCTAGCTAGGTTACCTACCTAGTAGGTTACCTAGCCTTTTTTCGGCCTAGGTAACCTAACCTAACCTACCTAGCGCGAAAATCGAGCTACCTGTACCTAACCTACCTACCTAGATTTTGCCGTTACCTACTAGGTTACCTACCTAAGCTAAAATTTGTGGAGTCAAAAAATGGATTCGTGCAAACTGAAACATTTTGCAGATACAAGTAGGCTAACGTGGCCATTGTTTACGTTTGCGGCAGTCAAATTTGATTCGTTGTTGTATTGATGTTGGCAAGAAGATCATTTCTTTATCCGCTGCGTCTCTGACGAGATATTCGTAGCCTCCTTGTCTACATTGTAGTCCATTGGACGTCTACAGAAACTAAATAGTTTTACTTTGCGAATGCTCTTCAAGAACACCTACTGAATCGGTGGGCGGGCGGGTGGCTGACCCAAGACTAGACCCTCAAATTTGACGTGATACAGGGTGGCCCACGGATGATGGACGCTCTTTGTTTTGCCGCCACAATTGCTACAGTGCTTCGATCGAGCTGAAACTTGGAATATATGTTGAAAATACTTAAATTTAGATGTGTGCCAAGCAAAATTGCGTTTGGTCAAGAAATTTTAAAGCTACACAGTCTCAAAGTGTGCAGCCTGATTATAATGGGAGATTACCGTAATTTTTAAGTACCGAAATTATCAAGGAGATAACGTACGTTCACAAGTCCAACAATATAGAGGAACTGAAAGAGTCCATTGTGATGGCATTCGATAGCTTGGAAAGTGATTTGTGCACAAAAAATTTGCAGATCCGTCGTGGCACGCTGCGAAAAGTGCGAAGTGGCCGGCGGCAGACACTTTGAAAATCAGTGATCTGTTTGGGGTGAAATAAAATTGATTTTGTAAACCAAATGCAATTTCGCTTAGCACACATCTAAGTTTAGGTATTTCAAACATATATCCCAAGTTTCAGCTCGATTGAAGTACTGTAGCAGTTGTGGCGGGCTGGCGGCAAAACAAAGAGCGTTCATTATCCGTGGGGTGCATGGCAGATGGAGTGCATGCTACATAGCATATGCGCGCATGCGTGCAGGTGTGTACGCGTATGTCTGTCGGCGCGTGCGCGTGCGTGCGTGCGTGCGTGCGAGCGTGCGTGCGTGCGTGCGAGCGAGCGAGCGTGTGTGCGAGCGTGCGTGCGTGCGTGCGTGCGAGCGTGCGTGCTTGCGTGCGTGCGAGCGTGCGTGCGTGCGAGCGTGCGTGCGTGCGTGCGAGCGAGCGTGCGTGCGTGCTTGCGCGTGCGTGCGTGCGAGCGTGCGAGCGTGCGAGCGTGCGTGCGTGCGTGCGTGCGTGCGAGCGTGCGTGCGTGCGAGCGTGTGTGCGTGCGTGCGTGTGCTCAATGCATAGTGCTGGCAATCACAGCTCGGAAGTTTACAGTACATGCATGCAATATTGCCTGACACTTGACAGCTTGGAGTTACCTAAATTACCTACCTATAACCTAAAGAATTTGCCCGATTACCTACCTACCTAGCAGAAAGATCTAGCTTACCTAACCTAACCTACCTAAGGCCTTTTTGCGGCCAGTTTTACCTAACCTACCTACCTAAAAATGAAAAACGTCAAAATTGCCATCACTAGTACCTAACGTTAATTACATGTATACATACTTGTAACTAGTGATGGCAATTTTGACGTTTTTCATTTTTAGGTAGGTAGGTTAGGTAAAACTGGCCGCAAAAAGGCCTTAGGTAGGTTAGGTTAGGTAAGCTAGATCTTTCTGCTAGGTAGGTAGGTAATCGGGCAAATTCTTTAGGTTATAGGTAGGTAATTTAGGTAACTCCAAGCTGTCAAGTGTCAGGCAATATTGCATGCATGTACTGTAAACTTCCGAGCTGTGATTGCCAGCACTATGCATTGAGCACACGCACGCACGCACACACGCTCGCACGCACGCACGCTCGCACGCACGCACGCACGCACGCACGCTCGCACGCTCGCACGCACGCACGCACGCGCAAGCACGCACGCACGCTCGCTCGCACGCACGCACGCACGCTCGCACGCACGCTCGCACGCACGCAAGCACGCACGCTCGCACGCACGCACGCACGCACGCTCGCACACACGCTCGCTCGCTCGCACGCACGCACGCACGCTCGCACGCACGCACGCACGCACGCGCACGCGCCGACAGACATACGCGTACACACCTGCACGCATGCGCGCATATGCTATGTAGCATGCACTCCATCTGCCATGCACCCCACGGATAATGAACGCTCTTTGTTTTGCCGCCAGCCCGCCACAACTGCTACAGTACTTCAATCGAGCTGAAACTTGGGATATATGTTTGAAATACCTAAACTTAGATGTGTGCTAAGCGAAATTGCATTTGGTTTACAAAATCAATTTTATTTCACCCCAAACAGATCACTGATTTTCAAAGTGTCTGCCGCCGGCCACTTCGCACTTTTCGCAGCGTGCCACGACGGATCTGCAAATTTTTTGTGCACAAATCACTTTCCAAGCTATCGAATGCCATCACAATGGACTCTTTCAGTTCCTCTATATTGTTGGACTTGTGAGCGTACGTTATCTCCTTGATAATTTCGGTACTTAAAAATTACGGTAATCTCCCATTATAATCAGGCTGCACACTTTGAGACTGTGTAGCTTTAAAATTTCTTGACCAAACGCAATTTTGCTTGGCACACATCTAAATTTAAGTATTTTCAACATATATTCCAAGTTTCAGCTCGATCGAAGCACTGTAGCAATTGTGGCGGCAAAACAAAGAGCGTCCATCATCCGTGGGCCACCCTGTATCACGTCAAATTTGAGGGTCTAGTCTTGGGTCAGCCACCCGCCCGCCCACCGATTCAGTAGGTGTTCTTGAAGAGCATTCGCAAAGTAAAACTATTTAGTTTCTGTAGACGTCCAATGGACTACAATGTAGACAAGGAGGCTACGAATATCTCGTCAGAGACGCAGCGGATAAAGAAATGATCTTCTTGCCAACATCAATACAACAACGAATCAAATTTGACTGCCGCAAACGTAAACAATGGCCACGTTAGCCTACTTGTATCTGCAAAATGTTTCAGTTTGCACGAATCCATTTTTTGACTCCACAAATTTTAGCTTAGGTAGGTAACCTAGTAGGTAACGGCAAAATCTAGGTAGGTAGGTTAGGTACAGGTAGCTCGATTTTCGCGCTAGGTAGGTTAGGTTAGGTTACCTAGGCCGAAAAAAGGCTAGGTAACCTACTAGGTAGGTAACCTAGCTAGGTAGGTTGCCATCACTACTTGTAACATGACCGACTAAATTTTGAGTACTTTATGCCGCTCATACAGGTAGTAATTTTGTGCTTTGGACGACTAGAATGGCAGTAAAGCGACTCAAGCGCAATGTGTGCATGTCTATTATTCACCAATGAAAGTGCGCTGTGTAGATCAACTCTGATCCACTGCCATACTGTAAGAACTGATCAACAACCCTAATATTACAAACAAGTGTTTGTCGGATTTGCTCTGTCGGGCAACTGCACGCGCGTTGTGCTCAGCGAAATGACACTGTGCACATCCAAAGCGACGAGCACAACTTGCTTACACGCTCGTCCGGCTTTTCGACGCTGCCCTATCTACACAGTAATGTGTGTCTTTGCCACGCCAGGGATGCAACTTATACATACATGAACGTAGCGGGCCACAAGATTAAAAGTCCACCAGTCAACCCAGTGTGCGTACAAGCCTTGCTGAAGAGAAAGTACTACAGCGGTCGTTCTGACCGAAGAAAAAAATTACCTTGTAATTTAATTTTACAATCTACTTACAAATGCGCCGCGCGCACGTGTGTGTTTGTTTGTGTGTGTGTGTGTTTGTATGCTTCGAGTAAACTCGCGAACCGCTTGACGTACGTGCACGCGCGATGGCTCGATCGAATGCTCGCGACCCCGAGATGGTCATGGGCAAGGTCGATTTTTGATATGCAAATTCTTACCGTAGTTATGGCGCATTTTCAAAGTTTGCAGCACAGATTAACACTACCAAACGAATTGCACATGGATGAATTGCACATAAAAAGACTCGCCTCGACGTCACGAGTCATTTGAACATGCTCCCGCATAATTATGCAAATGAAAATTATGCAACTCATGCCAATTCACAATTTCGCAATTTCACCCACATGGGTGATGTTGCGTGGTCAGTTGACACCTGGTGGCAGCAGGTCACTGGTAAAAGTGGAAATGCTCAACTATGTAGCTGGGCCAGGTGCCTCCCTTCGGGGAGGGGGTGAAAGCCCCAACTGCTTTTTGAAAAAAAATATTGTAAGTGTGGTACATTGTATCTTGCCTAATTGGAAAATGGAAAATGAACTGCGCATTGATGAATTGCATATCAAATGACTCGGCTAGACGTCACAAGCACTGTATGCATGGCAACGCACGCATACACGCACGCACGCACGCGCGCGCGCATTGGCAAGCACGCATGCATGCATGATATATATATATATATATATATATATATATATATATATATATATATATATATATATATGTACATATATATATATACATATATCTACATATATATGGATATATATATATATATACATGCACGCACGCACGCACAGGCTTATGTCGAAAGGGGACAGCCACTCCGGGGACGTGCTCCCACATAATTATGCAAATGTATACTGTAAGTGTGGTACATTGTATCCTGCCCACCATGGTGAACGCCCATTGCGATTAACAGAGCAGCAGTGAATTTGGCACCAGCAACTGTCAACGGGGTGAACGCCCATCACGATCAACAGAGCAGCAGTGAATTTGGCAGTACCAACTGTCAACAGGGTGAATGCCCATCGCGATTAACAGAGCAGCAGTGAATTTGGCGCCAGCAACTGACAACGGGGTGAACACCCATCACGATCAACAGAGCAGCAGTGAATTTGGCGCCAGCAACTGTCAACGGGGTGATTGTCCATCACGATCAACAGAGCAGCAGTGAATTTGGCACTACCAACTGTCAACACGCACGCACGCACATACGTACACGCACGCCCGCATGCACACACAACGCATGTACACGCACGCACGTACACGCACGCACGCACGCACACACGCTCGCACAGAGGAGCACAGAATTTGGGCCAATTTCTGTCAACGGGGTGCACGCCCTCACGATCAACAGAGCAGCAGTGAATTTGGCATCACCAACTGTCAACGGGGTGAACGCCCATCACGATCAACAGAGCAGCAGTGAATTTGGCGCCACCAACTGTCAACGGGGTGAACGCCCATCACGATCAACAGAGCAGCAGTGAATTTGGTGCCACCAACTGTCAACGGGGTGAATGCCAATCGCGGTAAACAGAGCAGCAGTGAATTTGGTGCAAGCAACGGTCAACAGAATGAATGCCCATTGCGATCAACAGAGCAGGAGTGAATTTCGGCGCCACCAACAGTCAACAGGGTGAACGCCCATCGCGCACCTGCTTGCACAGCATCATCATGTAGACCATCATATGCAAAATCAGTTGCTTTATTCCTTAACATACACATGGCGGCCAAAGGCCGCATGCGCCTCTAGTACACCAAAATGAACAAAGACGAGCTGATTCCTGAAAGCCACATGACGTGGCGCTCCCTGGAGCGCATCCTCCAGAATCACAGCGGTTTGAAGGCCAGCATAAATGGCGGTTCAAGCGAAAGAATCGGCCTGATGCAGGGCTACGTTTCCAGGTGTGCTGTTGTTGATTTGAGGAAATTCTAAAATGCAACAACATTTGTACACCTCAATTTAGGATTATAAAAGTCGCTTTGGAATGGTCTGAAAAGAGCGATTTGCTGCCCAACAGCGTCGTCCTGAAAATTCCCTCATCTGAGGCAATGGACAAATTAGGGGAAGACGCGGCGGAATTCAAGGAAATGGTTAACAACGAGCAAAATCTCGCAAACGTATAATTTCAATTTCAGTTTCACGTTTTACAAACCGACGAGCTGAATGCACTCCATGCAAATGACTGTTTTATTCCAATGTTGTTGCTGTAAGCGCCGCAGACAATTTTATTTCACAGGCGCATAACACGGAGTGTGCTTTTTACAAGTTCGCCAAAGGAAAAGAAGAACAGTTGAAGGTTCCCAAAGTGTACTACATTGAGGAAAAGACGTTGAATTCAAGGGGAGCCATTGTCATGGAAGATTTGACCAATGTTGGCTACGCCAACGATGTGTGGGAGCTGGCCAACTTACCTCTGGTTGAAGATGTGAGTGTTGACAGCCTCTGACAACAACATACACGCATGGCGCACGCACGCACGCACGCTTGCACGCACGCACGCACGCACGCACGCACGCACGCACGCACGCACGCACGCACGCACGCACGCACGCACGCACGCACGCACGCACGCACGCACGCACGCACGCACGCACGCACGCACGCACGCACGCACGCACGCACGCACGCACGGACGCACGGACGCACGCACGGACGCACGGACGCACGGACGCACGGACGCACGCACGCACGCACGCACGCAAGCACACTCATCTTCAGGTGGCCAAAGCGCTGGCATCGTTGCACGCGTTGACGTTGCGTGAGAGGGATTGGCTCACAAACGACAAGCTGAACACTACCTTCGCCGCGCTGATGGAGCCCAAGCAAATGGAGGCGACGTTGCAAGCGTCCTTGGCGATCGTCAAAAGCAAACACTCCAGCAAATACTCCGCCGCAGCTATTGAACGCATTGAGAACAGCGTCGCCGACATTGGAGACTTGTTTGAGACACGGGTACTTGCTTGGAGATGTATGGGAAGGGGTTGTTAATGACCTACTTACTACAGGTACCTATGTACGTACCTGTAGTGAGTGTACTGTTAAATGGCGTTTTCTGTAATAACGTGTTTCATTTTCGTGGATCCGCGTGGTGTAGTGTACACCACAAGACAGGTGGAACCGCGCGGGGGATCGTTAAAGAACGTGACCGTTACAAGGCTCAAACTGGACCCAAGAGACTGAAAAACTCCCGCAAAATGGTCGCGATTGTGGCCCCCACCCATGTGTGTCAGGCGCCCGACCCCCTAAAGGCGCTTATCACAGGGGGAGCGCATATTATGTATTTCCGGTGGTCTCTGGGAGGGACGCCAATTGTAGGGTGGCGCTTATTATTGGTTTTACGGTAAGCACGCAGTATGCACTGCCGTTGTCCACCTTGCCCACAGTTCAGCTGGACGCCGAGTTGGGCATGCCCGTGGTGATGGTGCAGGGCGACTGCCGCATCAGCAACATGATCGTGCGCAAAGACGCCGGCGGAGTCGAACGCCTCGTGGCCCTCATCGACTGGCAGGTTCTCGTCTTCTCGTTGTGGACATCTCGCATATCTGCCGATTTGCCTATACCTTAAACCCTATAATTATCAAAACAACAGGAGCTAATTCTAATTGTTTTATTCGAGCCGTAGGAGATTGTATAATTATGTATGAGGTGCATACATACCATAGGGGGCTGATACTTGGGTGGTCTTGGGAAGGTGCAACTACCTACCGTATATGGGGGTGGGGGCAAATGCTGTATGAAGGAGAGGCGCCAATTATAGGGTTTACGGTATCTCTGCTCTATCCCATGCGACGTACACTGGAGGAAGCACCGCACTACTGTTTTGAGACTGCAAAAAATAGCCTTTGTTTGATTGGTGAAGCAGGCACAGTGCCTGCATACAGCAGCAGCAGCTTTGGGTACGACCAACAACGTTATCGATGGCCCTGGCGCAGGTAGTGCACCCCGGCTCGGTGTGCGAGGACCTCTCCCGGTTCCTCGCCCACTCCGTCGGCCCGACAGTGCGCCAGAAGACGGGCGAGGTGCTCAAGTTGTACTACGAATCGTTGGAGGCGGAGCTCGTGACTTCCGGCCAACGACCGCCCTTCTCCTTCCAGCAGCTCGACAAAGCCTACAGGCACGCACGCACGCACGCACGCACGCACGCGCGCACGAACCCACGGATCGACACGCACACACGCACGCACCGGCACGCACGCACGGATCGGCACGCACGCACGCACGCACGCACGCACGCACGCACGCACGCACGCACGCACGCACGCACGCACGCACGCACGCACGCACGCACGCACGCACGCACGCACGCACGCACGCACGCACGCACGCACGCACGCATTGAAAAGTTGTTCCAGAGTGTTCTTCAAGCAGAGCGCGTTGCTGGGAACCGCTTGCATGCCCGCCCTGATGGATGCGGAAGCGGTCTTCGAGCGCTGCACCGACGTCAAGGCGGCGCGCCAAAAGTTGGCCGAGAACGCGAACGCCACCATCGAAGAGCTGATCGCCGTCGAGAGGGGAGACACGCCCTGGGACTACTGACGGCCTAATCGTAATTTCAATTTGCGCGCGAAAATTATTGATTGTTCACGGTCGGAAAGATATTGTAATCGGTTGCGGTTTCAACAAACATCTGGCGGCGGTTCGAGTCTTAGAACACAGGGCGCGTATGCACAGTTCTAGACTCAAGTTCGAGATTCTAGCATTTGCTTGAACTTTAGTTTTGACTTGAACGAGATGCTACTCTTACGGCGTATGCACAGTTCAAGCACGACACAGGCTTGCTCAAGACGCTACTTCAAGCACTACCTTAAAATTAAAATGTGATTTGCGCAATTGTTCTTGATATATCAACTGTAAAACGCAGTGAAACTAAGTATTCACAGTGAAAATGAGTCTCTCGGGTGACAGCCAAAGTTACTTCAGCCAATTAAAGTCAAGTTTAAGCAAAGAAAATACAAGGGACAGTTACATACATACAGTAGTTACTAGGGATGAGCATGGGCCTGAAGATATCGGCCCAGCCCGGCCCACCAGATAGTCCGGCCCATCCCGGCCCAGCCCACGCGGCGAAAACCAGGCCCAGGCCCGGCCCGGCCCATCCAACTGCGCAAATTCCAGGCCCGGCCCGGCCCGGCCCATCCCAAGAAATAAGTACAGTGGTGCACTAAAATAAGTTGTACATGTACGTACGCCAGTTCGCGTTTTTTTCACTACACATACACAGAGAATGGCACTTCTGGCTTTACAGCTTACAACCATTTTTTGGCCTCAAGATTGGCCGTGTTTGTCAGTTGCAGTTGACCGCTCACAAAGGGTTTGTTGAGAAAAAAAAAGACGCTGCCATGTCTGATGTATTATCGCCGCGAAGGCAGTGATGTAGAGAGAGGCGGCACCTGGAGGGCGCCGAGCTGGCAGTCGTCACGAGCACCTTGCTCGCGATGGACGTGAGGCTGGGCTAGCGCCAGATGCCCATGCCTTTTAGTACTACGTCGTCGTCGTCGCTTCACGTCTGTTGTCTGCTCGTCTGTGCCTCACGGTCTAAGGGCCGTGACGACAACGAAAACGGCAACGGCGACGACGACGGCAACGTCGCGACCAACGAGCTCAATTCACAGTGAGACGACGCCGTCACGACGAACTTCTAGACGCGCTCGCGTCCTTAACGCCTCCTTTCTGCTGAATAGTCGCCGTTACTTACAATATGCATAACATACAATGTAGATCCCTATGAACGTCCTATTCCTATGTAGATTCAGCCAAGAACGTCCGGCCCGGCCCGGCCCGGCCCACACCCCCAAAACGCAGGCCCGGCCCGGCCCGGCCCACAGGATGGGCCTGGGATTCCGGCCCAGCCCGGCCCATGGGCCGGGCTGGGCCGGGCCGGGCCGGGCCGGCCCAGCCCATGCTCATCCCTAGTAGTTACGTAAGCAAGCTAAGCCAGTTAGAATTAAAAAAATGTGCGACACCCCGAAAAATCTGCTGTACTTTCAGGTAGACGACCACCGCCATTAGCTTTTCAATATCATTGCTATTATTTGCGCGATTTCATGCCCGATATTCGCTAGTGAAGATGTACCGCTACTGCTTATACAGCTCGCAATGCTACGTCTGTTCCTGGTCGGCAGATTCAAAAGGAAACAAGCTCGCGTTCTCGCATACCTCTCTGCCGTTGCCGACATCTCTAAGCTTTTGTAGCAACAAAAAATTGCAATCTACCGTTCAAGAAAAACAACCTAGACTGATCAGAAGCTGTCTTGAGCTTGAGTCTTGCAACTGGGCAGACGCTACTCTGACTCAAGCAATTGCTCGACTGTGCATACGGCTAGACAAGTGCGTGCTCGAGTCTTCAAGACCTCAGACAGGATACGTGAGCGTTAAGCCCGAACTGCCATATTGATTGACACAATTGTTAACCATGACTGGTATTATATGCAAAATTAGCTGAAGCAGTGTAGCCAACGGACCTGAACTGACTTTGTTTGGCGAGAAATGGCGTGTGATTTGGCTAGAGAGAATGGATCCTACGATGTAGTCTTGAATCCTTTCCCAAAAATCTGATGATGCGCGCATAAAACGGACACCGCACATCCTCTATTCATTGTGCGCGGTCCGTTCGCGCTTTCAATATCACCGCCAGAGTGTGTGCGTGCGTCCGTGTGTGCGTCTGCCGTCGGCTCGTCGTGTCAGTTCGCCCGCTTCGCATGCATCACTATTGTTCGATTTCCGCCGTTGGAATACGGGGTGGGGTGTATGGCTGGCTGCCCGTATTGTCAGCCATTTCCCTCTCTCTCTAACGCTCCTCGTCTGTCGGCAAATCCCAGGGAAACCTGGGATGATGCGGGTTCCACTTTCATCTACGGTATGACTGTCGAATGCGCGCCATCCATGCGCCTTTGCAATGAATGCCTGTCTGTGGTGTGCGATTAATTCCCGCAAGTGAGTGGTGTGCTTGGCGTGCTCGTGCGGCTTGCTGACTGTGGCGACTCCTGCGAGCCCATAGATTTCTTTTTTTTAGGCGGATGCGCGCAACGTGCATATTCGCATCGCTTTTGCACTTATGTATTCCGCACAATTCAGCCGCTACACAGGTAGAGTGCCACTTGTGAAGAAAGGAACAATTCATCCTCTGCAGGAACATTTTGTCATTTTTGTTGTTTTTGAAACAATTGCTAAGCCTTGACACTGCCTTGACTACATAGGTGCATTGTATATGGGTAGCTCTCGCCAGTACGCCGCTTTTCGGCTGCGTGTGGCCTTCTCCTGGCTTCAAGTCGAGCAGGGAAAAATCGCTCGGTCCAAAGCCAGTTTTGTCGGTTGGCCCCCGTCCCGTCTAGCGCGCGCGAGCGGCGTCGCCGGCGGATCTGTGTTGACCCACGACGGTCGGCCGAAACTGGCGGCCTGGATAGGACCCTGCCTCGGCGCTCCCCTACCTGCAATAACTCTCTTATACCTTGCGCGCGCGCGTACGTATACGCTTATACGAGGACGAACTCGGAAAGTCGAAATTTCCAGAAAATCCGAAGCAGCGAAGACGTCAAACCGAGAAGCTGCCGCCACGCCCAAGCTGGATTTTTGACCCTACGGCAGGCGTTGCGGAGATGAGCGCGCCCCATAAAGTACATAATACAGAAAAGTACTTTGAAAGCTGACAACAGAGACGAAAAACGTACTATCGATGAAGACGTTTCCGAGACGCGGATGAAAACAACAAAATGGCGCATCCTGGCTCTCACGAGGCAAGAGCCATAGGGCACTTTGGTGGAACGATGGCCGAGGACAGACAGAGGTGAGTGAGTGCGTGCGTGCGTGCGTGCGTGCAGAATTTTTTTTACGGATTTCTATCTACACGCAGATGGATCGGCATTCAAACGTCGACCTTTACGAATTGGGTGGCGGAGCAGTTGTCCAAGGTTGGCATGGCGGAATCGGTGTCGGAGAATCTCGCTTCGGATTTCTCCGACGGCCTCTTACTAATACGACTTGTCGAGGCGTTGCAACAGGTACCTACCCCCATCTCGCGCGCAGTCGACAGCATTGTTGTAAAAAAACTCAGGCTACCGCATCATTAGCGTACGTACATGTAGCAACGTCTCCAATAGTGCCCCATCGTCAGGGTGGCCGAAAGTTGAAACGCAGTAGCACCAGTGTAGAGAATTTACGGTGTGTACGTACATAACCTACAGGCAGGTCCATGGACCATGACCAACGCTTGTTTCGTTTTTGTTCTAGGTGCACATACTAATGCCTCGCCTGAGCAGTTGTGCAGTTGTATGTAACTGAAATGTAGTTGTATTTGCAGTGAAATTGTGGAACGCGGCAAACTTTCAGAGGAGGTGCGAAGGCAGAGTGTTCCGAGACAGTCCCACGGAACTGCAGAAGCTGCTCAACGTCCAGGTGGCGCTCGACGCGCTCGTCGAGGACGGCGTCAAGCTCGTCAACATCGGTCTAAATTCAAATTGAACAAAATTTAAGCGCAATAATTCAATACCGGTTCAGGTAGCCGAGACGTTGTGGAGCAGAACGAGAAACTGGTCTTGGGCCTGGTTTGGTGTCTGATTCTGCGCTATCAAATTGCAAATCGGACGAAACTACCGCCCAAGAAATTGATGATGGCGTTTTTTCAGGTAAAAAACTAAAAAATGTGGTTTTATAAATCTGACCCTAATAAGTGCAGGAAATTGTGCCCGAGGTGAAGATTTCGAACTTCTCCACCTGCTGGAACGACGGACGCGCCCTGTGGTTCAGGCTGTTTTTGAATTGCAAATTAAAAGGTGCCCCTTTGTACCGTATAATTCAAATGTAAATTTCAGCGCCCTGCTCGAGTATTGCTCCCCCGAGATTCTAAGCGACGTCGTCGATTGGCGAACGTCGAACCATAGGCATTTTCTTGCATTTTTTATTTTAAAATTTCGATACAATGTTTATCATTTTAGCTCCGAAATTCTGTGCGACATCGCTCTTTCTGTAGCGGCCTCACGGCTGAGCGTTCCCGCTCTGATTCGAGCCGATGATTTCGCCTCAACGCATTTGGACGAGTTTTCTGCAATGACATACTTGTCATATTTCACCAAGAGGAAGGGACCTGCTTACGAAGCGGCCCTGCAAAAGGTTAATCAAAGACTCCCAGAGAAGCTATGGGTCAACAACTTTGGGGTGAGTGAGCTATGAAACAGTTGCGCATATGAGTGCATGCGGCGTGCGTGCGTGCGTGCGTGCTTGCCAGTGGCGTAGCCAGAACTTGATTTCGGGGGGGGGGAGTCCAATTTCGGTCAAATACTCAATTTTGCAACAGGGGTACCCTGTCGAATTTTTTTGGACATTGCGCCATTTCGGCTGGGGAAGCTTTAGACACGCTCTCATCCAATCTGTTTACACGCTTGCGCTCGTTTGTCTGACTACATGCACACCAAAACGTTGGCAATGTTGTCAAAACGGTCGATTTCCATGCTGAAAAATAGCGCCGCAGGCAAATTTTTTAGAGTAGCGTAACGAACTTTCACATTTTTTTATGCAAAACAATGCGCCGCAGGCGAAAATTTGGCTCTTTAGCGTCGTTTTCATTATTATTTGCATTGAAATTGAGAAAAATGCCGATATTGGCACATTGCAACAGAGGGTACCAAGTTAAAAAATTTTGGCTTTGGAGAATTTCGGGGGGGGGGGCAGCGCCCCCCCCCCTTCCCCCTCCTGGCTACGCCACTGGTGCTTGCATTCCATGTCGAAAGCTCGTGCAATCCTGTCTTACATCAATGCATGTATGTATGTATTTATTCCTCTCTAATTATTTTTAAATAATTCCGGAAAAGCGAGAACAGAAAACAACAAAAATTCAAACTTTTAGTCGGACTGGCAAGACGCCACGTCCCTTTGTGGGCTGGCAAAGAGCGCTGGCATTTCGCTGCCTGGTTTTGACGCTTCGTCTTCTGCAGAGCCCGCTCACTGGCTGAAAAACGCTGACGCAGGTTCGAAATACTTGAATTGAACTGAAATCGTTTGTGCTTAAACGACTGAAAGTTGTGTTGAAATCAAATTAAGGCCTGGAAGCGGCGAAGCGGCTAGGAGTCGCTGCCAAAGTGTCCGCGCAGGAGCTGGTCGAGGCGAAGGAAGACCATTTAGGTTATTCGAAGTTTTAAGTTTTTTCTTTTAATTCTGCTATTCACAAAGTTTAAAAACTTGTCAGGGATTATGGCGCTAGCTGCCGCGCTGTGCAACGTGCAGGAAGTGGAGCTTTCGAACAGTTCCGTGCAGGAGAGTGTGCAATTTTGCACTGTAAAACCGCTGAAAACCGCCTATTTCCACCCTGGACAGCAGGTATACTGTTCACTGGTCACTACTCCTTGTGCTGCAACAAATTTATCAATTTGTCTTGCCTTTTCAATTCCTGTAAAGGCCAAAACACACGCCTCCGTCTGGCACGGTCGGCACGACCGGTCAGCCGGACCCGGCCATATCAAATGCACGCGCGCCGGTGCCGGACGGAGGCGTGAGGCCAAAACACACGCCTCCGTCCGGCACCGGCGGCACGGGGCCGCACGACCGGTCAGCAGGGCGCGCCTATCAAAATGCACGGTATCGATTGGCTGCCGGTCCAAATTCAGATTTCTAGAAGTCGGACTGGCAGCCAATCGATACCGTGCATTTGATAGGCGCGTCCCGCTGACCGGAACGGACAGAGACGGGTGTGCGACAACTCGCCGACAGCTGTCGTAGAGAAGAAAAGCATCTCGTCCGTCGCGTCTTTCTGGGCGTCCGTCCGCCCATCGTACAGCAAGCCAACCCGCCCCCCCCCCTCGCCCCCCTCACTGCTGCTTGAATGCGGGTAAGCCTATGTATGCATTGGCAGTGTCAGAGATGCAATCTGAGCGGCGGCGGCGAGTTGTCCCGGCGGCGAGATGGCAGCGGCGAGTTGTCCCCGTCGGCGAGTTATCCGTCGGCGAGTTGGCGTCGGCGAGTTGGCGTCGGCGAGTTGTCCTATTCCGGACAGAGACGGAAGGACGGCACCGGACGGAGGCGTGTGTTTTGGCCTCACGCCTCCGTCCGGCACCGGCGCGCGTGCATTTGATAGGCGCCTCCGGCTGACCGGTCGTGCCGACCGTGCCGGACGGAGGCGTGTGTTTTGGCCTTAAAACAAACTTTTCAACTTACACTTTCTGCATACACTTTTTGCAACTGTTTTTAAAAGCAAACACACGACCTAGTGCTGTAAGCAATCAAGGACTGGGGGGGGGGACAGCATCAGTGGCGTAGCCAGGATTTGGGTTCGGGAGTTGGCACAGATTTTCAACTTTTAACAGGGTCCCGCCCTGTTGCGGCGCAGGCACTAGCGGATCCAAAGGGGGGGGGGGCGGGGGGGGTGCCCCCACCTGTCGGGGTCGGCAAAGGGGGGCAGCGGGGGCAGGCGCTGCGGGCCGAGAAGGGGCTGCGGGCAGGCGGTGGGGGCAGAGAAGGGGCAGGGGGCAGTCGTTGGGGGCAGAGAACGTCGCGGGGGCAGAGAACGTCGCGGGGGCAGACAAAGGGGGGCAGAAGGGGCCCAGACGAGAGGGAAGAGGGACGAATCGGGCTAATATTGGCCTATTTCCCATAGATTTACACACTCATAACCGGAAAATGTTTGCCTGCGGCGCTGTAGTGTATGGACGACTGCGTTTGGACTAAGGTTTTGACACAATATTTTGGTTCAGCTCGCCCATCCAAAGTAGAGATGCACGTAAGGCAAGGGATGCAAGCTGACCTAATGTGACTGTTTCGCCCAATAAAATAATGCTCAGATGTAGGTTGGAAAATCAAAATTTTTGCCTGCGGCGCGCGCTTTTGTGCATACTTTTTGGCCACAACTCATGCTAAATTCCTTGAAATTCTAAGGAATGAGGCAGTTAACATTGAAAATTTTCGCCTGCGGCGCGATTTCGAAAATTTGAACAAAATGTCTCGTGTTTCTACTAAAAACAACCTAATAACCGCAAAAATGCAAAATGTGTGTTTTGTAGCGCACTGCCTGTTGTAAGTGTTGAAAAACATGCAAAAAGTGGGCTGCGGCGCCAAACGCGCGAAATATAGCTCTCCAATTGAAATTTAAGCCGAAAAAAATTTTTGAGCTTGCCCCCCCTGTCAGAAAATCCTGGATCCGCCAGTGGCCGCAGGCTAACACTTTGAGATTTTGGGTTACTTTCGAGCATTTGTAACCTATTTTGGGTTACTTTCGATCAATTTAACCTATTTTGGGCTACTTTTGAGCAATTTTAACCGTACAAGCGAGCTAAAATATCAAAATGCTTTCTTTCTCTCTTCTTTCGCCCGGGCATTTTTGCAACAGGGGGAGGGACCCTGTTGAAACAAATTTCTTCGGACCGATTTCGGGGAGGGGTATACCCCCACTACCCCCTCCCCTGGCTACGCCACTGGACAGCATCACACCGCCACTGTTTGCCCCACCATGCTGGGCGCCACTCTTTGACGGCAATGAGACGAGAAACCCCTGTACAAGGACTAAGGAGAATACATACCTAGTACATGTCATGCAACTGAGTGGTACCGCTGTCGGAGTTGAACCCCCACCACCGCCTCGCTGATTACGGCGCCCGATCACGACGTACTCGAGCGACAGCCTGTAGTCGTCCTTGACTTTGAGGTGAACATCGACGTCCTGTTCGATGACGACACGGTGCGACTGAGTGAGATTACGGCGAAAGTCAAAGTTTTGACGGCCGTGCGGCCGACGGGACGGCAGGACGGCTCGCCGGCCATCTCCGCCACCGCTCTCAAACGAACCGTCAAAGGGGCGGTGCTCTCCTTTACTCCGACGCGCGAGGGGGAATTTGAGGTATGCAGTCCAGCGCACGCACAAGCGACGGCGCACTGTACTTTGTCAACACGGTCCATCTTCATCGTTCGTCAATGTTGATGAATGCGTTTTACCCAGAGGTGGTGTATCTATGCGCGGCCAGAGAGTCAAAACAGATTCCCTTTCCTGCCCTAAAATATAGAGAAAGAGACGACGGAGTCAGCGCACAGCGCTGCGCGCGCCGTTGCGGTGGTGGCGAACGAGTTTCACGCTCGCGAGCGCGCGCGCGCGTTCTGTTCGGCGGCACAGTGGGGCAGGGGCGTCCCAGGACCGGTCGGCAGGCGTCTTTTTGCTTGCGCCTTCCTTGCGCGGCCGCCATCCAATTTGGGACGTCGCTGGCGGCCCCGCGTTGTTGCTCTCGTCGCCTTCAGACTCCCGTCCCGCTGCTGATCTTTTGTCGGTCGTCTTCGTCTTCTGCTGTGATCCGCATAAGAGACCACCCGGCATCAGCAATTCCGCCCAATCCAGGCAACGAGACCTTGATGGCCGCCCTCCCCCCCCCGTCTGCGGATCTGTTCGACCCAGAGCCACCAGATCTCGGTGCTGAGATCTCGCCCCTCCCATCTCCCAGGGAAGGATGGGAGATAGAGGTAGAGAGATGGGCTGCACAGGGGAGGTGCGAGCGGCCCACTCGACCTTGGCGTCGCGTCCGCTGCTGCCAAACGCCGCCGACTTCCAGTAGCGCGTGCAGAAGAATGTACGAGAGGCGTCGACGCATATTCGCGACGCTCCGCTCCTGCCGTGTCGTACAGTTGGGCGTAAATACGCGAGTGTTGGAGGGGAGGGGGGGGGGTGGTCTCCGTCCCGCCTCAAAGTCGCTGGCGACGACGGGACGACCGCCGCTCCACGCAAGGTCGAAGGACGACGCCGACGCGCGTTTGCTCTCGCTGCCGCGCGCGCGCGCTCGCGCCGCAACTTTGCTGCGCGCTTCTGTGCGCACACACGCGAGTGCGCGCGAGCACACACGTTGCGTTGTTGTATAGGCCTCGGAGGGGGAGGAGAAAAAGGCAGAGACAGATATTTAAGGGATTACCTTACGCGTAAGCCTTCGCGCCCTATAGGTCCGCCTCTGGTGCAGCCGCCAGCCGTCCGAGCTGACCGAGCAGCCTCTGCTGGTCACCGTGCTGCCTCGCTCGCTCTCGATCCAGCGGCGTCTCAGCGAGGAAGAAGCGCAGACGCGCGTCCTCTCGCCTGTCCCCTTCGAGCCGCGGCAAGAGGACGACGACGTTGGCCACGAACGTTCGACGGAGCCATCCGAAGCGACGATGCCTCTGAGACGGGACAATTTCGGGCCGGTCGAGGGCCAGGTGGCGCCGGACGCTCCAGGCCGATCGGTGTCGCGGTCGAGCGCCACCAGCGACGTGGGCAAGGTCTCCTTCAGCGGCCTCAACGAGCCCTGCGCCGTCGGGTCCATCGTCGAAGTTGTCGTGAGTGAACTGCTCAATTTTGAGTCTCTTGCGTCGAGCTGGAACATTATCATGGATATTTTTGCTGAACGTTAAATGGGCTGAAAGGCACAAGCGTTACACGACCGTTTTAATAATGTGTGTACAGAGAAGCTTGTTTTGCGTAACGATGTGCTGAAACACGTTAATGCGATAATTGATTTGCCCAAAATGCACGCAGTGCGAAATGCACACCATTATCCGCCTCGCGCTAATGCGCCGCCACTGTGAACAGTCGGAGTTGCAAAGCTGCTGCAACCTTCGTTGCTGTCAGATCAACGCGCACGGCGAGGACACGGGCGCGAACGCGGTGGTGGTGGAGGCAACCTCCCCTTCGGGCCGACCCCACGACTGCGCCGTCAGTCAGAACGGCACCGCCTACACTGCCAAGTTTACGCCCAACGAAGTCGGTGAGTCACCACCACTGCACGACCGACTTTTACTCAAAGTCCGTGAAAATCGACATGCAGAGTAGACGATCCAATGGACCACCGCACCGCCCCCCCCCCCCCTCAGGCGCGACCCTCTCCGTCCAATTCCATTACAATGAGAATCGAGAAGATGGCTTCGACAGATAGCCATCTGGGTGTCGATGAGTTTGTAAAACTTCTTTGTAAACCATGCCGCCTTCTTTGTAAAACTCAAACTTGCATACATTTTTTTTGCAAAGAGGAGGGGTTTTCCACCACTCCCAAACAGGAGGCAACTGGCCCTAGGTCCGCAGCCGCTGCTACTGTGTAAAACGCAGCTTGAGCTCTGCAACATCTGCAACCTGACCTCTAATAGCAACCAGCAAACCTTTTAGTAATGGCCAAATGGTTGAAACTGTTTCAAAGAAATGTGCTTTACCTCTTGGGGTTTCATTCTCTTGAACGGTAAACATGCATGAATAGAGAGGATATTACAACATAAGCGAAATCAATTTCGAATTTTTTATTAAAAGCTATATAAGCACATATGAGAAAACAAACATCAACGAAAAACTGTAATTTGAATCAATAAATTAGCGTTAGGAGCCATAGGTCATCGCGGCTACTCGTTCAGTGACCCGCATTGCAGTCCCCTTTCATTTCCATACATGCATCAGTCCGTGTAATGCATCAATCCATCAATCAATTCGCCCAAAGTCGGTGCGAATAATTCTCCCATTCTGCGTCGTCTCCGTCGAGTGGGTGCGAGCACGGGGGTTTTGCCTTGCCTCTCGTACTGCGCTCATGGAGCCAGTTTTGTCGTCGCCAGCGCTGGCGCTGCGCTGGCGCTCGCGCGCGGCCATTGGTTCGTCTGTCAGTGCCACGGAAGCGAGTTGCTCGCGCCAACGGACGGACGGGGACGGCCGCTCTAGGCGAGTGGCGCATCGGCATCCTGTACGACGGCGAGGACATCAAGGGCAGTCCCTTCGGCTGCTTCGTCTTCGACGCCAATCTCGTCCAGGTCTACGGCCTCGACGTGGGCGTCGTGGGCCAGGAACTCAAGTTCAACGTCGACACCGGCGCCGCGGGAGAGGGAGAGCCGAACGTGAGTGCTGTAAATGTTGGCATCTAATAGCTTCCCCTAGCATAGCAAGACGCCCCTTCCCTAGCAAGACGATTTGCGGAAAAGGCACGCGCAACAGTTCACAACTACCCTTTGCGAAAGCGGAAATCAAAAATCAAACCGAACCACATGTTCGTTAGAAAATCACTTTCTCTGTAAAATGAATGGCTTTACTTTGGTCATACCATCACGTTCATAGGTACCCAAAGCCAGTGCGAGCGTGCGTGCGAGCGTCGTTCCACAAAGTCGTGGCAAACACTGCTCTGCGCCTATTTGGCCTGTTGAATTCTTCAATTGTGCAGTTTCCACCCAAAAACAGTACTCACTCATCACTCACTGCGCAAACTTCCTCTAAGACCCTACTACTACTAACTGTAACTGACTTTGTAAATAGCCACTTCCGCACGGTCTGCATTTCCCGGAGTTTTGTATACACTCTGGCGCTCTTTGTACAGACGTACCGGTATGTATAGTAAGTAGGTAATCCACATTCCCCTCAACCTTCACTCTGCCGCCGCTATTACACTTTTAACCTCCTCCTGCATACTACCGCGCACGCTGTGTAATGGTACACATCTGTGTGCGTGCGCGTAGGAGCGCAGCGCCCCAAATTACTGCGATACATTGAACAAAACTGCAACTGCACAGTTGCAATTATTTTTCAGGTAAACGTTTTCCACCACGGCAGACAGATCGAATCGTACGTGGAGGAGCGAGGCCCCGCTCTCTACCAGGTCTTCTTCACACCGGACGGAGCGGGACAGTACAAGATACACGTCTACTTCAATGGGGTCGAAGTGAAGGGTGAGCGCGGTGTCGCACGCACGCAAGCACGCACGCACGCACGCACGCACGCGCGCGCGCAAACGCACGCACGCACGCACGCACGCACGCACGCACGCACGCACGCACGCACGCACGCACGCACGCAAGCACGCACGCACGCGCGCACGCACGCACGCACGCACGCACGCACGCACGCATGCACAGAATCTCACACAAACGAACAGGTTCGCCCTTCATCCTGGACATTGTCGACGCGAGCTCTGTCAGTGTGTACGGCGAGAACCTGAGAATGGCGACCGTGGGCCGCCTGTCGACCTTCATGATCCACGCCGTGGGCGCCGATCCCAAGGACATTGTCGTCTCCATCTCTGGTGAGTTCTTCTCGCTTGGCACCCGGGTGACACTCGCTTGCTCTGGCCTGCTGTGAGCGCACGATTGAGCGTGCGTGAGTGCACCGCTCGAACCCCTGGCCACTCTGGGCGCTGTGCCGCACCCTCCCTAACCCCTCCATCCTCCTAACACCTTTGCGGATGGAGCCTGCGCGCGTCTGACAGGGCCGTCGGCGAAGAAGAAGCGCGCCCTGGTCACGCCCATGGGCGACGCCGCCTACCGGGTAGAGTGGAAGCCGGTGGAGGCGGGCGAGCACTACATCGACGTCCGCCTCTTTGGCCAGTCGGTGCAGGACAGTCCGTTCGCCTGCAACGTGGGCGACCCGGACCTGGTCACCGTCCGACAGATGCCCAGCGTCATCAAGCACACGGAACTGGCGCAGCCGCACAACTTCGAGAGTGAGCGTGACTTTGAACGCACCCATATGGCGGTTTGCGTGTAAAAATAGCTGAGAATTCCAGTTGACGCGTCCACGGCCGGCTCGGGCAATCTGGAGATCATGATCAACGGAGGCAGAGTCGCATGTGAGCGCTGTTTTTATACTTTGAATTTTTAATGACGGGCGGAGTTTAGGCAAAGTCAAAGAACTTGGTAGTCGACACTACCTCGCCTCTTTCAATCCCACGCAGCCAATCACGCACATTATCGAGATGCGCTTCAACGGCGAGCCTGTCAAGGGTTCGTGACGAACTTTTGTTCTCAGTTCTATCCAAATCTTGATACTGTAACTTTTCTAATTCTAGGCAGCCCCTGGAGGCTGGAATTCCAAATGCCAGCTACGGGCCTGAGCAGCAAAGAGACTATTTCGAGCGCACAAGCCGCGTACGTGCTGGCACCAGTCAACTATGGCGCCGTCGCCTCCCCTTACGCTACAGCCACGTCCCCGTACGATTTCCTACTTTTTCTGCTATACAATTTTACCATGTTTTAATGTATTATTGGCTGATCTAAATCTTTCCTTTACATCCGGTCTTCCTTCTCTTGTGTCGCACGCCAATTTAAAGTGGTCCTGACGTTGAATTTTCGTTACATTCCCAGCAAAGATCGGTCATTGGCGGTGGTCGAGGAAATTAGTGCAATTTTGCCATAAATTCTCCAGAGGTCGACGGCCGGGGGCGGAGAGCAGCAGCTACGCGGAGATCAGCGGCCGCGGCCTGAGCCAGGCGTCGGTGGGCAAGGTGACGACCTTCGACGTCAGCGGCAGCGGCATCACCGCTGACGACGTCCACTGCGCCGTTGTTGGTCAGTGAGCTTTTTTTGCTTCTGGAGAGTGTGCATGTGTAATCTATAGAATCTAAACACATGTACCTACGCTGCTGAGTAAAACTCGCCGGCGCACTGCAAAGAAGGGTGAATAGGTTAGGAGCGATACACGGTTCAACTGCCGTGCAGTTGAGCGCTCAAAATTGGCGCATTGCGCAGTACAGCACAAATCTCTGAAATCACGCACAACCAGCATCTTCAAGCATAAAATAATCGCGCCTCAAAAAGCTTATTTGTGACTCAGATCTTACTTCCAGCGCCTTCGGGCCACCGCTTGCCCTGTCAGGTGGCACCCCAGAAGGACGGCAGCTTCCGCGTGGAATACATCGCGTCGGAAGTGGGCGTTCACCATCTGGAAGTGCAGATTCAGAATGTCACGGTCAACGGGAGTCCATTTCCCATCAACGCCTACGCCGCGCAGAATGTCAATATTGAACCTATCCCTGGAGGCGCTGTCGGCAAGCCAGTGCAGTTCCTCGGTGCGTGCGTACGTGCCTGCCTGCTGCTCAGCTGAAAGGGAAGGTCCGATTTACTCAAAATTCAGTGGACGCGACCACGGCTGGCAAGGGCCAGCTCGAGATCAGCGTCAACGACGGCAAGGTGCCGAACAGCATCGAGATGCAGGGCAGCGGCAAGTGCCTCGTGACGTTCATTCCACGCAAGCTGGGTCTCTTCGTCATCGACGTGCGCTTCAACGACGAACTGGTCAAAGGTTGGTCCGCGCAGCACGCGCATGAACGTTCCTGCAACACTCAAACTGCTCGGATCATTGGCGATGACACTTCAAAGCCTGAATTGCATTCCTGAATGTCAATCGGTTCCCCTGCCCAATTCAGGCTGCCCCGTGCGCGTCGAGATCGCCGCCGCGCCGCCGTCGAGCGCTCCGGCCGTTCGTGAAGAGCTGACGACCACGACGACCCGCCAAGAGTTGGTCACCGAAGAAACGACGGCTCGAGCGCCGCGCCAACCGGCGGCGCTTCCGCCCACCATTCAGCAGAGGATGGGTGAGGAAAGCGGCCCTTTGTGCCCTGTGCGCGCGCTCTCTTACCCTCGAAAGGGCACGCGATACTCAGCCGAACGCAAAAGAGAGATCGCCGGCGCGCCAGCTGAGGCGCCTGCCAAAGAGCCGCCGCCGTCGATCGTCAAAGCGGAAAGTTTGTCCCCTCGCCGCGCGCCGACGAGGCAAATTGACGACCCCGACCGTTCTAGACGACCCGAAGCGGCAGCGCACCGTGATGATGGCGACGACGCGACTGGA
This sequence comes from Paralinhomoeus sp. GSCO2_6, assembly GCA_030248085.1. Lineage (NCBI taxonomy): Eukaryota > Metazoa > Nematoda > Chromadorea > Monhysterida > Linhomoeidae > Paralinhomoeus > Paralinhomoeus sp. GSCO2_6. The sequence continues at coordinate 30,502 of JASAMY010002349.1, read as the reverse complement.
GGAGAGCTCGTCTAGTCAGAAACGCCAGCTGGGCAAGTTCGGCGACAGTCTGGACAGTTTCTACGAGCGGGACGACGAGCGAATGGTGCGTGCGAGAACTGGTGTCGTCTTCCACCAGCAGAGAAACGCGTCTCCCTCCCTCCAGGAAGACGCGCCACCCGACTCGCCCGAGAGCGGCCGGCGTGTTTTCCCGGCGGATTACGACGCGGCCGCGAGGCCGCCCGCCCAGAAGGTGGCCCGTCCCGCCGGCTCCTCGCCTCCGCAGCTCCTGCGTCGGCAGGAGGCCCCACTGGCGGAAGGCCGCATCGACAGACGGCCCAGAGGTTCGTGCGTGCCTGCGTGCTGCCCCTCCCACAGTGGTGTCTTTCAGTGTCATCACGTCTGCAATCTCTATTCATGTACATATTGTACATACATACCTCTAGGTATGTTGCCCAAAATTCGGAAATTTGAGACACTGGCCAATGATAGATTGTAGTTCTGGCACATGATTTTCTTGCCAGTGTATTTAGAGCAAAAAACGAGAATGCCTCTGTCTATCAAACTTCTGTCTGTCTAAGTTGAAGGAATCTCCAAGACCATAGACTTTACTCCAAGGAGGTTGCACGGGATCTGTAAATCAGTTCACGTTTGCAGCCGGCTACGATTATCAGGCCTTACCAGAGCCTCTCCGAAGGACGGATCGAGAAAATGCGGTCGTCGACTTCGGCTTGAAGAAACGGCCTCGCGCCGGCTACGAGTACCTCTCTCCCAACGACTCCCTTGGAAGGCACACCGCTGAGAGGGACGTGGTCGACAACGCGCTCAGAGTCAGGCCCAAGGGCGGCACCGACTACCGGAGAATCGAGGACGTCCAGCTGAGCCAGCTGCACCCCACACGCCACCCGGAAGACGTTGTCGACTTTGGTCTGAAGAGACGACCCAAGGGCGGCGCGGAGTACTACAGTCGTCCCCCTCAAGTGGTCGTCAAGACCTCTGAGGCTCCAGTGAGCGCTGCGCCTGAGGAGCAACTCCATCCCAGGCGCGATCAGGACGACGTGGTCGACTTCGGACTCAAGAAGAAGCCTAGGGGAGGCGTCGAGTACTACAGTCGGCCTCCTGTCAAGGTCCCTAAAACCCCTGCGGTCCCTGAAGAGCGTCTCCACCCCAGACGCGACCAGGACTCAGTCGCCGACCAGGGGCTGCGTGTCAGGCCAAAGGCTGGCTTCGACTACGTTGCCCTACCCGACCAACTACCTCTGAGGCGCGACCAAGACCACGTGGTGGACTATGGCCTTAAGAAGAGACCTAAGGCCGGATTTGAGTATCGAACCATTGCGGTTGAACCAGCGCCTGCGCCTCTGGTGGTGGAAGAGAAGCGGCTGACAGTGGAGGAGGTCAGAGGCACCCTGAAAGAATACCGAAAGGCGACTTATGAAACTGCACCAGAAGAGCCAATGCCAGGTACAGTTATTTTGGTGTGTTTAGTTCAACTGCATATTTTCCAGAGTTAGTGGTGCCACCATGGCCTACACAGTGTTATATAGGTACTCAACTGACATACCTAGTGCAGGCAGCTCATAACAGTAGTGTACACACCATTTCACTCAGAGTGTTCTTTTCAGACTACGAAGAGTCCGTGATCGTCTCGCACCGCATCAAGGAGGTGCCGGTCACCAACTCCTCGCTGTCTAGGCGCCAGGAGGCGACGCAGGAGGCGCGCCTTCCGGGCAAGCGGACCTTCGAGTACGACCAGTTGGCCATCCCGCCCGCCGACTATGCCATGGAGTCAGCAGCAGAGCTGGAGAATGACTCGCTCTACCGACACACCGAGCATCTGTCCGACTTTGGGCTCAGAGCCCGGCCGAGAGCCGGCTTCGAGTACGCCGAGGAAGCGCCAAGGAGTCCGCCAGTCTCCCCGGAGACCGAGAGGCCAGTGATGCGGCCTCCGGGCGTGGTCAGGGAGCACAGTCTCACGTACTCCCATCCGAACCTTGTCGAGGACGAGCACGACAGAGTCAAGGTCGCTGGGATTCACTTGACATTGACGGACAACAAAATTCCGGATCGAATGTACTCTGCGGTTCAGGCAGTGGCAGCGACAGCTACAGCGGCTGCAGTAGTCGTGCCAGCGTACGTCGCTCTGGAAGGTGCGGCCCTGGACACGCCCATCCGACGCAATTCGCCCGCCACCTTCTGGATCGGACCGGTCGATTGTTCGGTGGACGACCTCAAAGTGATCATCCAGGAGCCGTCCGGCGACCACATCTCTCCTCAGACAATCCGCGAAGCGGACGACAGGCGCTTCGAGGTCGAGTTCAGGCCCAGACAAGTCGGTGAGTTCTGTCCGAACAATGTCTGCCTGATATTGAGGTCGAACGCACGCACGCACGCACGCACGCACGCACGCACGCACGCACGCACGCACGCACGCACGCACGCACGCACGCACGACCAACATGCTTTCAGGCAACCATCGAGTCTTTGTGCAAGTCGGCCCCAGGACTCTGCCCAACTGTCCGGTGACAGTGAAAGTGTACGATACGGACAAAATCGGCGTCACCGACGTGCACGACAGCGTTCTGGGAGAGAAGGCCTACTTCTGTGGTGAGCGTTTGTCTCGATTTTGTCTAAGCTTTTTTAGCTGATCTCTCATGTTTTCAACCCGGAGCTGTTTACAATTATTTTCTATAGAAAGTGCACAGGAATTAATCGATTCATTAACCTCAGTTAACCAGTTTAGTCGACGCCACCGACGCCGGCTTCGGCAGTCTGGAAATCGCCGTCAAAGACCCAAGCGACGAGGTGCTGCACACCGACGTGGAGAAGCAGGCCGATTCCTCTTCCAAGTTCCGAGTCAGTTTCACGCCAGCTGTGGCCGCGCCACACTACATCAACGTCACGTTCAATCAGGAGCCGGTGCAAGGTGCCTGCGTGCGTGCGCGCGTCTACACTACCACCCGTTCACCTCTCAACTCCAGGCAGTCCGTTCGTCGTCCGCGTTCGCGACCCTGTCGTCCCAGCAGCCTCGGCGAGATTGCCTCCGAAGGAGGAGCTGGACGAGCCCCACTACGAGCAGATCACCAGAGAGAAAGTCGCCGTCGCAGCCGCCGCCGCGCCCGCGCTCGCCTCGTCGCTGTCGGACGCGTCCGAGGTCGACCTGGACGTGGTGCTCGACGAGCTCGTCATGGTCGGCGTGCCCAGCACGGTCGGCATCAGCTCCATCGGCGCGCCCGTCCGTGAGAGCAGCGTCAGCGCCTCGCTCATCAGTGGGTACAGCGGTTGTACTCGTTGGCCACTCTTATGGCTGGAGCTGGAACTGAAATCCAATCTCCCCCCCCCCACCACCTTCCAAATCATCAGCCAAATCAGGGGCGCAAGCCCCGCGCACGTCAGGCTATGCTTTTTGACATCTTCAACAGAATTCAAAAAGCCATTAGCAGAATTTAAAAAAATGAATCGTTCAATGCCCTGTACACACCGTCCCACCCCTCGGCTTACCATTCCAAATCGGTCCAGTTAACTGGCGCGTTGGCTGGGGGTACCCAACAAGTTTGAAACCAGCCAAAGGAATGGCGATAATTTTATCCAACTAGTAACAATAATGATAACGAGACTAAAGAAAGAGCACCCTATAGCAACATGTCACTTGCACTTCCCCAACTGACAGTTGGCAGGCAAGTCAGCGCTTCGTGCAGTGTGTCCAGCATGGCTTGCAGTTGCAGTGATTGCGTGTGTTTCGCCTGCTCACCACCACACAGTGTTTAACCCAAGCGCCTAGAGACAGCAATAACAAACCAATGACACTATTCAGCACCTGATGACAAGGAGCAACGACTGAAAGTGATCCCAGAGGAGCCAGGAGTGCTGCTGGCCGAGTTTACTGCACGAACAGTTGGTACGTTGCTGGTGTCAAGAACTGTTTCGTATGTATTTTGATTGCCTTTTCTTGATTGGCAAGAGCTTTGATGCCTCCATTATTTTAAGAAGTTAGAAATCGATACATCAAATCCAGTCTGAATTTGGTTTCTTCCCTTTGCCCTTTGGTCACAGTCAAACAGTTGACCAAGGTGGTAAGTCAAAAGTACTGTAGATTTGTCAATTGCAACTTTGTTGCTCTTACAGGCGACCACCACATTTGCGTCAAATATGGTGAGCACGAGATCGCGGACAGTCCCTTCCTCTGCCGAGCCTACGATCCCGCCGCGATCCGCGTGGGCGACATCAACGATGGCATCGTGGGCGAAGAAGTGCACTTCTTGGGTGGGTGGCCGTTGGTGCGTAGGCATACGCCCCTGTTCGTGTGCGTGTGTGTGTGTGTGTGTGTGTGTGTGTGTGTGTGTGTGTGTGTGTGTGTGTGTGTGTGTGTGTGTGTGTGTGTGTGTGTGTGTGTGTGTGTGTGTGTGTGTGTGTGTGTGTGTTTGTGTGTGTGTGTGTGTGTGTGTGTGTGTGTGTGTGTGTGTGTGTGTGCGTGCGTGTGCGTGCGTGCGTGCGTGCGTGCTTTGTCAATGCGCCGATTTGATCACCTGTAGTCGACGCCGGCTCGGGCGGCATGGGCAGTCTCGAGGTGGCGGTCAACGACGGCCACGTCACCTCGAGAGCGCAGTCGCTGGGCCAGCATCGCTACGACATCGTCTTCCTGCCCGACAGACCCGGACCCTACGTCATCTCCGTCAAGTTCAACGGAGAGCCCGTGCCCGGTAGGCATGAATACGTAGCGTCAGCTACTATTTTCAAATATTTCAAGAAAGGTACGTACAGTAGGCGGAACTGCCCGGTCGGTACCGTGTCTTTTGACAGTACACCACTCGCCGGTGACACTCTAGACGAGTTGTGCTGCACGAGGGGGCCTTTCTCTGCTGGCTGCACATTTTCGCCATGCTACCGTTGTCTGTCTCCACCCGACGACCCATTCAGGCAGCCCTTTCACTTGCAACGTGGAAGGGCCGCTCGCGGAAGGCCCAGGCCTCGACAAGGTCAGTCTGGGCCGACCTGCCACCTTCCAGGTCATCAACGCCAAAGTCGAGCCCGACGTCACCATCACTGGTGCGTCGTCCTCCTAATTTGTTCAACTTTAAAATTTGAGCAAAGACGACAAAACAATTGAAGTCGTTTTGGTGCGCTCTGTCTACAGACGTGGACGGCCAAGAGGTGGAGTGCGGCGTGGAACACGACGAGAGCGACCGCTACCGCGTCAAGTGGACGCCTGAGGTACGGTACTTGACAGTATTTTGCCGACAAAGGAAATATCCAATGGTTTACAGCTATGTACAGGGTGGGCCACGGATAATGGACGCTCTTTGTTTTGCCGCCACAATTGCTACAGTGCTTTAATGGAGCTGAAACTTGGAATATATGTTGAAAATACCTAAATTTAGATGTTTGATTTCAACAAACATTCCAAGTTTCAGCTCCATCAAAGCACTGCAGCAATTTTTTTCTTTTTGAATTTCGAGAACCGAAGTCCCAGGCGAGAGGGGGACCTCATGGGTCATTGGGTACCTCTGCCTTGTACAAGACCGATGAGAACAGCGATCAGGGGGCACAATTTTGGCGTGAGCCCCTTGCCCAAGGGGGGTTACTGTTATTTGGCAGTCTTGCCACGCTGAGGATTGAACTCCGCACCTTGCGGTTTGGAGCCAACATAGCGCAACTGCGCAAACAGCCGCAAACAGCCGCAAATTGTGGCGGCAAAACAAAGAGCGTCCATTATCCGTGGCCCACCCTGTATAGTGCTTTTCTCGACGAAAATTCTTTTTAATTTTGAAAAGCGTGTGGCGTTAGTATTGTCATTCGATGTTTAGATTCTGGCAAACTACGACATTTCGGTGTCTGTTGACGGCGTGCCCGTGTCAGGGTCGCCGTTTACGGCAAAAACATATGACGCTTCGAAAGTGAAACTGTACCCCGTCGAAGAAAACCTCGTGGGAAAGCCAGCGTCCTTCTATGGTTTGTTCTGCATGTTGAATTCAGTTTGTTCAGTATCAACGCTCAAAGAGTGCGTGTCAAAGAATCGATGCATAGAAAGTGCAAAGTCAAGCAAGAGTCGATTGATCAAAGGCACCGTAAATCCTCTAGGCAGCCGCCCTCATAATCAGTTCTGGTTGCTTCCAGTCCATCAGCCCACCCACCCCAGCAAATCCACAACTCTTCCACAATTTCCTAACAACCCTACGTAGACACGCGGCACGCCGTACCAAAATGTCACTTCCAGTGGACGCGGGCGAGGCTGGTCCGGGCAACATGGAGATCATTGTGTCGGTGAAGGGCAGGAACGTGCGCAACGACGTGGAACAAGAGAGCAAGTCGCGGTTCAAGGTCACCTTCACTCCCACCATCCCGTCGCCGCACCAAATTAGCGTCCGCTTCAACGACGAAAGTGTGCCTGGTGAGTCCGTGGTACAAGGGGAGGGACAGGGTAAGGGGGGGGGCTGAGCAGAACATGAAATTGTGCTTTTCCAAACAATGTTTTCGAAACATTGGCGAAAAGAGGAATCTCTGTCACCAGTAATTCTAGCGAATTGTGTAGCGTTGTGCCAATCACTTCAACATGGAAGCGTCTCGATTCAATCTATGGAGAGGTGGTTGGGTTGGGAGAGGGTGAATTCTCCATTGCTCGACGGGTTTCTGATTCTGTTTTTCCAGTCCTTCAGCAGATGCGTAGTCTCAAGCAGAAGAGCGTTGGTGTTTCCAATGTAATAATTCGCTTCAAAACCAAGTACACCAAATTCAGGTAGCCCCATGGTGGTGGAGATGATGGAGGAGGACGACGATGAGAAGGTCTACGACGAGGTGGCGACCCTGCCCCGGCAGGAGCAGCAGAGGGAGACTACAGCGGAGGAGCTGCAGCAACAGCAACAGAGAGCGCCGGAGAGGGTTCCTCCAGAAGCCGCGAAGGCGCCCATTGTGCCTGAGTCACCGGACATCAAAGTGTTCGGCGAGGGCCTAGAAAGGGCCAGGGTGGGCCACCCTGCATCGTTCATCGTCCAGCCCAAGAAGAAGAAGGGCGACGTCACTGCCGTGGTCACCGGTGGGTTTTCATGGCACGACTCTTCGGTTTCGTTCCTTTCTGTCTTGTCTTGTCCTGTCCTGTCCTGTCCTGAACGGTTGTCCATTGTCCTGGGATTCCAGCGTCCGATGGTAGAGAGATCGATGTGCAGATTGGCAAGAAAAGTGACGGCTCGTACTTACTGGCCTATGTGCCGCAAATTGTCGGTGAGTTGACGACGAGATCACTTCACATTGCAGAGCATGTAAATACATGTACGTACATGCAGCTCATGTAATCCAAGTACAGTATAACTGTTGATTGTGCGATGGTGTATGTACATTAGTACTTTGGTTCGATTCAGGAACGCACCAAATCGACGTCAAATACAATGGATCCTTATGCGCTGACTGTCCCTATAAGTCGGAGGTGTGGGATCCTTCCAAGATTCTTATCAAGCGGCCCAAGTTTTCGTTGGTCAACCACCCTGTTGAGCTTGATGGTAGGTTGGCCGGCTAACATGTACACACGTACACACTCTTGCTTCTTTCATTTTGCAAAATTTACTCCAGTGGATACTTCCGCCGCTGGCGCTGGAACTCTCGACGCTGAGGTGCGAACCCAGAGCGGTCTGCCTATCCCTTACAAGGTGCTGGAGCGCGACAAATCCTTCTACAATCCCCAAAGTGGCAGTCACTCGCACCTGGTCACCTTCACACCGCTGCAGTCTTGCGTCCACCTGGTGGACCTGTTCTACAACGACCTGCTGGTGAATGAGAACCTCAAGAGAGGTCACACCGAGGTCGAAGACGTGGCGGAGAGCATAAGAGTCGACGTGTTCGACACGGCGCGAGTCATCGCCTATGGAGACGGAGTGGAGAAGTGTCAGGCGAACAGGATGACCAACTTTACGGTGCAGCTAATGCCGGTGGCCAAGGAGGAGCGGTGTGGAGACGGAGACGCCTTTGCCGAGCAACTGGGAGTCACTGTTGAAGGTTGGGTGGTGGAGTGCGTGCGTGCGTGCGTGTGTGCGTGCGTGCGTGCGTGCGTGCAGCTCGTTAGTACTCGCACTGACCTTGCTGCCGTTCATTCCAGACTCCTCCGGCACCGCGGTGCCCGTGAGCGTGTCCCGTCTGGAGGGCGCGGACGTGCAGACGACCTCGTTCCAGTGCCAGTACACCGCGCACGCTAGGGGCCACTACAAGGTCCACGTCAAGGTGGGCGTCGACCCGCACGGCGCCAGGGCTCACGCGCTCGGCAGTCCCTTCGATGTCGCCGTCTTCGACGCGAAACTCGCGAAGGTGGTCGACCTGCCCTCGAGCGGCTCCTTGGGCGAGGAGCAGACCTTTCTTGGTGGGTGCGGCGGACTCTTCCAATTTGGTTGCACTGCAGCTGTGCTTTCTGTTCTGCAGTCTGAAATTACGCAAGCCCAGACACTGACAAGCCCAAGCAAGACATCGCACTGTGCGAACGGACGCACCATCACGCACGCACGTATCTGCATATTTTGCCCTTCTCGCGTGGCTTTGCAACAAGAAGACCACACCGAAATACTTTCTCACTTTACATTTCAGTTAACACCGAATCGGTGGGCGGTGAGGGCGCCGTGGACGTCTGTATAAAAGTCAACTCCAACACGGTGCCCTGCTCAGTACACCAGGATGTCAAACGCGCCCATCTGTACACTTGTAAATTTGTTCCGCGCTATATTGGTGTGTACGAAATCGACACCAGGTTTAACGGAGTGTCCATAAGAGGTGGGCTGGTTCGCCATTAAAATTGCTGAACTTTTGAAAGTGCAGTGTAGTGGTTGATGGTAGTGCAGTGAGACAAGCATGTGCATACAATTATAGCATCTTGAAAGTAGTGAGTGATTGCAGCTCTCAGCACTGCGTATAAAAACCGAAAATTTTATTTCAGACCAGCCATGCGCGTGCAATATTTTCGACAGCTCAACTATACACTCTGTAGTCAGTGCCAAGATTGAAGGCTTAATGGAAAGCGTGAAAATCGACGAGCCTTCTGCATTTTTCGTCTCTTTGGACAAAAAGAAGAAGGGTTCAAAACTCGAGGCAGCTGTCAAAGGTTTATAAACGACTTAGACAGTTTACAAAACCGGACCTTTTAAAATGCTTCATCACTTTGTTGCTTCTGTCTGTCTTTTGTTCTGTTTGTTCTTTTGTGTTGTGTGTCTATGTGCTTTGTTCTTGTGTCTTATGTTGTCACTGTTTTTGTCTTTCACTCTGTATTACCACGGCTGATCGCTGTGTCTTTTGAGGTGCAAATGGTGTCTTTTTCAGGTCCTGGCAACAAGGCTGTCAACTCGAAGGTCAACAAAAAGGACGGTAAATGGGAGGTGCGCTATACTCCCGACGCCGTAGGTAAAGAACAGTTTTGCTTTCGGCTTGAATAGTGCTAAAAATTCAAAGCTTTAACCATGTAGGCCAGTACAAAATCGATCTGACACACGGAAAGCACCCGGTCTTTGGCAGTCCGTTGACTGTGAACGCGTTCAATCCATCGGCCGTGCAAATCATCAAGTCCCACAGCCCGTTCGTCGCCAACGAGCTGGGTACCATCATCGGTGAGTATTTGGGCGTAATAAACGCGCACCAGAATATCTCGTTGTGCCGCTTAGTGGACTCGTCTCGTGCGGGTCGTGCTGCATTGGAGGCACGGGTGACAAATCAGTCAGGCACGAAGGTCCCGTCGGAGCTGGAGCCTTTCGGTCTGGGGCGTCATACGGTCCGACTCCTGCCCACCTCTGCGACGCCTCACTACATCGCTGTGAAGTTCGGAGGCTACGAAGTGCAGGGTATGAACTATGCACTCTTTTTCTTCTGTAATTTACATTGTCCTGTCACTGTCCGCGATATGTACCGTACGTACGTTTAATCAGGGTGTACGCGGCAGCGTACAACCCTAATATGTGAGCACTTCCTCAATGCGGTTTGTTGAATTTTCAGTCGCTTATAACTCTTGATTGCCTGAACGGATTGTGGCGAATGATAGCTCAAAAGAACCGCCTTCTAGACCGGAATCGAATGAGCCGTTCCGCGTTTTGGTACTCGAACGCGTTAAGACAAATTGTACAAAAATGTTCCAAAAAAGTGGTGTTTTTTTTTCATGTTCTGCACACACTTTTAGGGTCACCGCTCTGGAACGCTACTGTTGATTGGGACGAAACTTGGCGTGAGCACGTAGTATATGATGGCAATTTTGTGCCCCAAGGTAAATTTATCTAGGTGCTTCGGACCTATAGTTATGGCCGATTTGGTCATTTTTCGAAACATAGTCGTTTTATTTTGGCCAAAACCCGACAAGAGTAAAAGTCGAAAAAAAGCCGAGTAAACCCCCAAATGTTTTTTGATATTCGTGAACAGCTTTACAAAGAATGTCTGGGGCGCTTGCATGACATTTGAAATTCTCACCACATAATGAGATATTGGCAACCAAAATTTCGGCAAATCCGACCAAAAAAAGTTTGTGACCTATAGGCGCTTCAACCGTTCGTGATACCGCTGTGCTGTAATGACACAAGTTATTCGTCCGGACTTGGAATAGGTTACTTTCGACAAATGGGAGCGCTCCGATGCCCGTGTCTCTGTCAGCCCTCTTCGAAAGGCCATTTTTTAGGTGTTTTGTTCCAAAAGTTTGTTAGCTATAGACGCTTCAACCGTTCGTCGCAGAGCTGTGCTGTAATGATGAAAGTTACTCGTCTGGACCTGTAATAGGTCACTTTCGAGAATGGGAGCGCTCCGATTTCCATGTTTCGCAGCTCGACCCTCTTGGCGCACCCCCATTTTGGGCAAAATTTGGAACTATGATCGTGCATTATTTTTCATTTCCTGAACGAATTCTGGCGCGTGATAGCTCAAAAGAAGCGCATTCAAGGGGGGAATCGATTAAGTCATAACACGCTTCCATACCCCCTTAAGCACCGGTACCCGCCGTACGGCGGGGGGACAAAAAAAGTGTCCCGCTCATTGGCCGGTAAAATCAGGATCTTGATCCCCCGGGGCATCAAGATCGTACAGGGTACACAACGTTTTTTTTGCCATAATCTTGATCAATTGAGGTACACGCCATCTATGAGCTTGATCTTTTTAAAAATTTTTGGTCCCTGTACGATCTTGATGCCCGGGGGCATCAAGATCCCTGGTGTACCAAAATCGTTGTTAATCTAGATGCGCATGGTGATGAACAACACCGAGACAAATAAACAAAATGTACATGTTTTTCTATGCAGTTACCAATCATTAACGTTATGTGGCTGACCTAGATTATACGGCTGACATGTGTGGCTGTGGTGTGGCACATTGTCAAAGATGAAAGACAAGCATTCGGATCATTGAACGCAATGACGGCAGTGCAAGGAAGCACATTGAAAGCTGCATGAACGAGCAGTTCAGAAATCGAAAGACGAAGCCATCACGCGATCTTGATCGGTCACAATCAGTACTGCTGAATTTTCCTGCTGATTTGTGAATTGTTCGACGCCCCTTCTTGTACAGATAGTTTTCGAAAGTGTGGAAACGACCAAAGCAGCCACGGTCACAGAGGAAGACGTGACATTTGCAGCAGAAATAGACGGTTTCCACACGCTGGGCGTGGCCAACACACTCTCGCTTGCGACCCAGATACTGCCTCGGAAAGTGTCCCAAACCATCCAACCTAACGTGCCCCACTGATAGTGGTTTGGGAGCCACTTCAGTGGGATTATAAACTGGTCCAAGTCGTCATCTCCATCTCATCTAAGTCCGATTCTTCGGCCCAATCTTGATCTTGTTGTATCATGTGCAAAGCGAACTGTTTCAGCACAGAAGACAGCTGCTGCTTTGCATCAGATTGTCAGACCTTCTGCTGGTTGAAGTCGTTGGAAGGACGACACTGTTCGAAACGACCCAGTCCAAGCGTTGCAATAAGACACTGGAGACGTACCATCTGTGGCTGCGGTGGTGGTGCTTCATCAAGGCGCCATGCTGGTCACTGAATAATGTTATCAGTATGATCAAGATCAGGCAATGATGATGACAATCAATGCATCAGAACGTACTGGATGTCGACACCACCCATGTTCTCTGCGTAGTCTTTTGCACAATGAGGCTGCGTGATTGTAACTGTGTAAGCTCGCCCCTTGTTGTCTTTTCCCTTTCTCAAACAGTAAGTTGGGTCCTCAGTTGACTCTTGACGGACATCAAGAAAGTAACCAGCGTATTGTCCATCCAGCTCAAGGCCACGGTTTCTCCTAAAAGTAATGTTTTGTGTCTTCCATGATCTAGATTAAGCAGTGTGGTGAACAAATGGATGGATGGACAGACATATGGACGTATGTACAGATGGATGGAGCAGACCACAGACCGCTGTTTGAGAAACGACGAATGTAGTGACCTCATGGGAGGTTTTTCACAATTGCAGGAGTTGGATTTCTAGAGGTGCCCAGCATAATTTCAGTTGGTAGGTTGCTCCTCTGCTCTCGCCTGAGCGCCTGAGGTACTGACACTAGGTGTCAAAAAGTGAGCGAGCACTGAGACGCACTGTGGCGCACAATTGTGGCAATGTCACACCAAACTAATCATGGCGTGTGCATTCGAACCTAGCGCACTATCCACAACCTAGATGTCATCACACCATCTCTTTTTTTGTCACGTTTTTTGTCACGTAGTAGTGTTCCTAAGAGAATCAAGATCGCGGACTTAATCCAACTTGGACGTTACAAGTGATGATTGCTGCACGGTTCGTGTATAACTGTGTTCTACTGTGCAGCCCCACTAAACACGCAATCACATCATCACTGGCGGATCCAGGATTTTCTGACAGGGGGGGCAAGCTCAAAATTTTTTTTCGGCTTAAATTTCAATTGGAGAGCTATATTTCGCGCGTTTGGCGCTGGAGCCCACTTTTCGCATATTTTTCAACACTTACAACAGGCAAGTGACGCTACAAAACACACATTTTGCATTTTTGCGGTTCTTTAGGTTGTTTTTAGTAGAATACGTGAGACATTTTGTTCAAATTTTTTCGAAATCGCGCCGCAGGCGAAAATTTTCAATGTTAACTGCCTCATTCCTTAGAATTTCAAGGATGTCACATCATGTTGATCTCATTCTGCCTCTTTGAACCAACAGAACCACATAGACGCAGACCCACACCTTGATTACGACATTTCTTCTTCATTGTGCTCCTTAAAATCCTGCTTCTTCTGAAATCTTGGTCAATTCTTGGTATTGGTAACTGCCTAGCAACACATGCACATTTTCCTTCTCTGTCTCGGTGTTGTTCATCACCATGCACATCTAGGTTAACAACGATTTTGGTACACCAGGGATCTTGATGCCCCCGGGCATCAAGATCGTACAGGGACCAAAAATTTTTAAAAAGATCAAGCTCATAAACGGCGTGTACCTCAATTGATCAAGATTATGGCAAAAAAAACGTTTTGTACCCTGTACGATCTTGATGCCCCAGCGGATCAAGATCATGGGTTTTACCGGCCGTTTGAGAGTTTGTCCCGCTGTCCCGCTGTGTCCCGGTGCTTAAGGGGATACGCTTGTGCATTACCGAGAAGTTTTTGGAGATGGCAGGACCCACTTTACATAACAAGCTTCTTGGTTCGTCGCCCACTCGCGCCTGCATCAATTGGACGGAAACCTCGCAGGCATCTATGCTCCACATCAAAAAATGAAATCGCCGGAGGGACTCTTGCTACATACCAGCTATGGTTTACTGGGCACATTCTTCTTTTTACCATGTTCCCTAAATCAAGAGGTCGCTGGTTTGAATCCCAGTAACGCCTGCCTGTGCCTTTGCACGTGTCCCCTTGGGAAACCCATCAGCGTTGCTTTACTGCAGTGTCTCCAGTCCATTCCACATTTTTTGTCTCTTTTCTAGGTTCTTTTACCAGAATTTTGGTAATTTTTTGAGCTGGGAAAAATATTTATGGACGAATGCTCGCTACAGCCCCTGATACATGAAAATGACACATCTGCACACCCGCACGCACGCACGCGCGCGCACGCACGCACGCACGCACGCACGCACGCACGCACGTACGCACGCACGCACGCACGCACGCACGCACGCACGCACGCACGCACGCACGCACGCACGCACGCACGCACGCACGCACGCACGCAAGCACACACGCACGCACGCACGCACAATGTGTACAGTGGTACACGCTTTTCATAAGCTTTATGGTGCAACACTGAGCATGCGTCCGTTCTGGTCTGCTGCTGTGGGTTTGTATGTGTGTGCGTGCGTGAGTTTTTGATTAATCTTTCTTTTACGAAAAAACACTGTATTAAGGAAAATTTTGCAGGTGGCTGCAAAAAAAGGAGAATATGTGACGCTCCTTTAGGCCCAGTTTGAAAAAACGCGGTATTAAAAGTAGCCACTTCATCAGATGATCAACTTCAGTTTGGACAAACCGTGTATAATCGAACCAAGCGCAGCAACACGTCACATATTCGGCGTTTGTTGTGCGAGCCATCGCACACAGCCACAACACTACCACTATCAATCCACCCTCACAAACTCTTTCATCTCTCTGACGATGCGCATCATTCATTAGGCATCGTATGGATGGACAGGGCACACAGCCAAAGATTCTGCATAAACAATTTCGCTACTCTGCCCATCTTAAATTTTTAATATGTGGCTTGCCCTTACAGTAAGTGATATGCACCATCAATTCACGAACTTGAGTACCAAGTACATTGTATACCCTACATTCAATCTTCGATTCTCGTTCATCTTTGTTCCGCTTCTGTTAGCCTGTGCCTATGGACGGACGAAACTGCCATCTGTAGACGTCCAGTCAAGGACAAGGCCCGCTCTCGTCTCTGAGTCCAAGGAATGAAATGCCTCGGTCCTCATGCAGCCTGGACTGCCTTTCCAGTGATCCAAGCGAGCACAACAAACGCCGAATATGTGACGTGTTGCTGCGCTTGGTTCGATTATACACGGTTTGTCCAAACTGAAGTTGATCATCTGATGAAGTGGCTACTTTTAATACCGCGTTTTTTCAAACTGGGCCTAAAGGAGCGTCACATATTCTCCTTTTTTTGCAGCCACCTGCAAAATTTTCCTTAATGGGCAATTAAAACAACAATTATTGAAGAAACCCGGAGATAACGGGTCGACTGTACCGTAGTCGTTAAGATGCGGTTTGCACCCTGCATTTCCGTATGTGTACTCTGTACACCGTACCTCGACCTGTACAGTGAAATGACAATGTCGAGTCGACTAGAATCAAATCAGTCAGAATTAGGAGTTGCTCTTTTCAGACAGTCCCCTGAAGGTGGACGTGCAGGCGGAGAGCGACAAGCCAACCGCCTCGGGCGAAGGCCTCGCAGCCATTCCTATCGGACAGACCGCAAAGTTCCTTTTCGACAGTAAGCAGCAGAGGGGCGGACTCAAAGTCGACGTCACCGGTAATCGTTTAATTTGAGCGAAAATATTGTGCGGATGTTTACGAAGATATGTTCGAAAGTTGCCTCAGCACATTTCTTTTCTTGGAAGTTTTCTGGAGCCTCTAGGAGTGTATTCTAGGAGTGAGCATTCCCCCAATCTGTTTTAGTTGAGTGAAGGTTGCTACAGTAGCCTGCGCGTAACATGTGTGTACACAGCTCTCATAAAATAATTTCAGGACCAAAGGGAGCTAAAGTCAGGCATACTACCACGACCACAGGCGATGGAATCCGAGAGATTGCGTATGAGCCGACCGAAGTGGGTCCACACAAGGTCGAATTGTTCTGGAACAACAACCACATCGCTGGTAAGGAGCACATGTCGTTTGTAAGACTTTCTCCTACTATTTGTTTAGCCCAATCCCTTCCGCACCTCTCCCAACCGCTTGTTTGTTTGACCGCCTTTAAGTTTTCCTTTCTGACGCAACAAAAGGAGTTCCGGCACACGGTTGTGAGTCTGAGTGATGTCTGTAATGCCTGAGTTGCTTGGTTGTGCGCCGGCGTGCTGCGCGCACTTTTGGGAAGTAACGTGTTTAATAAGTTAACGAGCTTGTGCATCCTGCACGCTGTTGAAAAAGTTGAACTTTTCTGTAGTTGCAATCGCCGATTCCAGGCAGTCCGTACGAGGTGCTCGTGTTCGACGCGTCCAAGGTGCGCGTGCTGCCCGTCTGCTTGGACGCGCACGGCGAGATGCCCTTGGTCGTCGGCAAGAAGTACGGACTGGACGTGGACGCGACCAAGGCTGGAGAAGGTGGGCGGGGGAGCTGGACGAACGAACGAACGAACCAGGGCGAACGCACGCACTGAGTTTTCTACTTATCATAGGCCGTCTGCGAGCCGAGGTGGTGGGTCCGTCGGGACTGGTGGAGAGCAGCTGCGAGGACCTGGGCTACTCCATGCACCGCGTCGCCTTTGTGCCCTCGCTCGAGGGCAGGCACACGGTCAAGTTGCACTTCGAGGGCCGGCCCTTGCCCGGCGGGCCCGTTCAAGGCCACGCCAGGGCCCTGCAGGCCAGCCCCGTGGCCGAGCTGCCCAAGTCCAAGCCGTCCACGCCTCTGCAGCAAAAGCAGCCTACTGGTAAGCAAGCATGTAGAGCCAAGCTCAGACTGTCGCGAGAGTGGTATTGCTGTCAAGCTGTTCCAACTTTGTGCGTAGATTGTAGTTGGCAGATTTGGGTGACCGCGATTTGCAATGTGTCACTGATATTGCGGTGCGCTACCGGCCCCGGTTTACACCAGTTACCTTCAGGTGATGCCAGTCGCGTCGTGGTGTCTGGAGAGGGCGCCAAGCGCGCCATCACTCGACGTGAGGCGTCGTTCGTCGTTGACGCCTCCGATGTCAAGGGCAGCGGTGTGGCGCCACTTTTCTGTTCGATATTTTCAAAATCTTAAAAAAATAAGACTTTGCAGGAGAGCCCACGTGCGTGCTACTAGGCAAGAAAGCGGACGTACCCGTGGCGCTGGCGCCAATCGGGACGAACGTTTGGAACGCGAGCTACACCCCTCAAGTGTCTGGTAGGACTTTCCTCTGTCTCACTCTTGCTGTGATTGTAGCACTGTCAAACGGAACTCTCATGTATACACTCGTGACTTTGTTCTACCTCAGGTCCGTACAAGTTGGAGGTGCTGTGGAACGGCGAGGAGCCGGTGAAGGGCTCTCCGTTTGCCGTGGCCGTCGAGGAGAGCGGCGACGCGTCCAAAGTGCTGGTCAGCGCCGACACGCTCAAGATGGGCATCATCGGAGGGGTGCTCAAGGCGCAGATCGACCCCAGAATGACCGGCGCCGGTCGGTGGTGTCGTTGCCTTCTCGCAAGGACGCACGGAAAATCGATATTCTCCCCACTGCAGGCCAGTTGGACGTGGAGTGCATGGGACCAACGCAGCCAGCGTTCAGTCAGCTGCACGCACTGGACGACGGCACGCAGATGCTGAGTATCTGGCCCAAGGAAGTGGGCAAGCACACGCTCGACATCAAGTACAATGGACAACACGTTGAGGGTAAGGGAAGGGAAAGTCGCTCTTCAAAGCGGTCCAGATTGACTTGTTCCCACTACTGCACACGTCTCGTCTGATGATTCCTGCTGCTGCAGAATATTGCAATTGTATTGCACATTGCTGCTTTGCATGTCCATTCTTTTATGCTATTGGATACCTACAATATGTACCTATAATTTAATTTTGGTACCCTGCACATAGGTACATAACACGATATAAACCACGATGGTATGTACGTACGTGTAGGTAGGTATACATGTACATATGCACGTATCCATGAAAAATAAATTAATGGTTGTCCAAGGTTGCCTCTAGTGTACAATGTATGCCGGTATAAATTCAATTTCTATAGGCGGTCTGCACTACTTGTAGGCAGCCCCTTCACAGTGCAAGTGTCGAGTCCCCCAGACGCCAGCAAGGTGGCCGTGTTCGGACCTGGAGTGGAGCATGGCATCCTGTCGAGATTCAAGTCCAACTTTGTCGTCGAGACCAAGGGGGCCGGCGCCGGCCAGCTGACCGTCAGGGTCCGAGGACCCAAAGGTACAGGGTAATTGGTGGCGCTGCGTGATACACGAAAGAGTTGATGAAGAAAAATTACTTGACGCGCAGCTTGAATGACTCACGCTTGTCTGCTGCCTGTAGGTACAGTACATTGACCATTCAAGTGAATAAGGTATGTATAGGCGCTTTCAACGTCGAGATGCAGCGAGACAAGAAGCGCGAGCGGACCATTCACTGTAAATACGACCCTCAGGAGCAGGGCGACTACAGGATTGAGGTTTGAATTTTGAAGTTTCGCAGAAGCAATACACTTCAAAATTCTTTCCAAAATGCAGGTCAAGTGGGCGGGGGAGCACGTCCAGGGCAGTCCCTTCGAGGTCTGGATCTTCGACACGAACCACGAACTCGAGCGCTATCTCAGCGGACTACCACCAAGGCACCGCGATTTATTGCTTACATTGAGGTGTGAGCGAGAATTCTCACAACCAGCTCACTTCAGCACTCCTCCGATGACGCCCTACCTGCCGCCAGGATGGACAGGGCCGCCACCTGTGCGGCCTGCCGGACCGCCGCCGATGGGCGGCATGTCGCCTCACATGGTTCGGCAGCCAATGCTCATCGGCCCTCAGATGCACTCGCCA
The DNA here is from genome assembly GCA_030248085.1 of Paralinhomoeus sp. GSCO2_6. NCBI lineage: Eukaryota > Metazoa > Nematoda > Chromadorea > Monhysterida > Linhomoeidae > Paralinhomoeus > Paralinhomoeus sp. GSCO2_6. The sequence continues at coordinate 11,928 of JASAMY010002349.1, read as the reverse complement.
CCCGTCATGATTGGTCCCGGCGGCGCCCCCATGTCTCCTCTGATGCTGCCACCGCCGCCGGGCCACCCACCGCCACCAGGCGCCTTTCGTCACGGGCCGCCCCCGCCCATGCTGGCCTTGCCTTCGCCGGGCAGCGGCACGGGCCGCGTCAGTCCAGGCCGCGGCCCGCCCTCCCACCTGGGCAGTCGGTCTACACTCTCCAACAAGCCGTCAAAAAAATCAAAACAGAAAAAGCAGCAGGCCAACGGCTTCTGAAATGGTTTTCATTAGAAACTTCCAAATCGCGCTGTACAGTATCGCTCGCACTCAGAGTTTGCTAACGACGTGATATATAACTGCTGTGTTGTCGTTGCGATTTCATATTTCGCCTTTGATGTTGAGCTGCTCTTAGATGTCCTATAGTAAGTCCCGCGGATGAGTGACTTCCTTCACTACAGGCCCAAGCCATAATGCGTGTGTGGCCCGTGTGGATGAAGGACTCCACTCCGGGAAGCCTCGTCAATTTCCTTAGGGTGGCGTTTTGTGGTGGTGGTGGACGATTGTCGGATGGTGTGTATACATGCGGCGTGAACCCCCAGAGTTTTTGTTTCGTGGAATCGTGATGTCGACTCCGTTCGCACGCGTCTACAAGAACAACTGCGTCCATTTTTGTGGCAATTTCCCGGGACTGACTTGCCGGTGCCGCCGCGTCGCCCAAGCAAAGGCGCGTCAGGAATCAAAGTTTTTTTTTGGAGAGGGGACGCTAATTATTTTTGGGGAGGCAACCAACAAATATTCAAATATTTACAATTCTCGAAAAATTTTTCAGTCAATTTTTTTGTAAAGAATTTTTCATAACACAAGATTCTGACGTGTGGATGGTGTTTGTTCGCGTTGCGCTGCGGCCGTCTTGTGGCCATGTTCACGAAATTAAAACGAACGTAAGAAACGCGCGGATTGTCTGTCTGTGAATTGACGCGAAGGCGAACAACTATAGCACACTGTCTAAGCACGTATATTAAGCGGGGCCCCAAACGGAGAAAACGTGTACTCGACTGACTGACCCAACCCGCACGTTTCTCCCCTTCCACCGATAAGAGTTTTATGCGTCGCCATACGCGAGCCATCCATTCACGCGCACACGTCCGGTTCCGCACTAAAATGTGCCGTGTGAATGCTGCTAAAATATGACAACACTAAAAATGCAAGAACTGAACGAAGACGCACCTTTGCTGCCGAATAATCAGAGAAGCAGGAAGAAACGTTGGGCGAACACATGGACGGGCAAGCGGCTTCTTCTCTAGCTAAACCTCTTGCAATTATGTAGCTGAATAGAGCGCCAAATCAACTGTAGAATCGAAATGAACGTGCATATAATAAACATACCGTAAACCCATACCGTAAACCCTCCATATTTAGCCCCCCCCTATAATTACACACCCTCCCAAGAACACTTTGAGTTTATATAAGCTCTCCTATAATTAGCCCCCCCCATAATTATACACCCTCCTTGAGCTTGAATGTAACAGTTAAACCCCAAGGGGCTAATTATGGGGTTTACGGTAATACCGTAAATTAGATTACAGTAAAACAAACAAAAAAGAAACATATTACCGTAAACTCAGCTATGTGCGCACCTAATCCCTCCTTTCAAGCCAACCCGCTCCCCCCCACCCCCCACACCCCCGGAACACCAATTCGACAAAGTGTGCACTCCACCGCTTAGTACCGATTTTGTGGAAAATTAATTTTACCTTCAGGCTGTGTTGTATTGCTCGGCATCGTGGGCGTCCTTGGCTTTGCGGGATACTCCAGCGGCCGATATTCATCGATACTTCGGGGCCAATGCCATCTCAACATTGACTTTGAGACGCTGCAAATTTCAACGATTCACGAATTGATCACGAATGGCTGTACCTGTGAAGAAGTCACCCAGTTCTTTCTGAATAGAATAGAGAAGTTGGACGGCAGCATCCACACCATAATAACAGTCAATTCCAGAGCCATGGCAGCGGCACGGCTGTTGGACCAACGCAGGGCGCTTGGTCTGACTCTGGGAAGACTGCACTGCGTTCCAATGGTCGTCAAGGACAACTACTGGACTGTCGGTACATGTGCAGTAGATCCTCTGCGCACAATCTTTTAAGCTCTCCATACCTGGGGGCACTATCGGTGGAGAGGGTGCACTATTGAATGATTTTCTGAAATGTTCCAGAATATCCTTAAACGAAATCACTTGTTGATTGGTTGCTTGGACGGATGACAAATTTACATGTCATGTTTAGACACACCAGTCACCTGTGGTGTCACGGTCTTGGAGAACGCCACCAGTGGCAGAGATCCGATCACTGTGTCAGCACTGAAAGCGGGTGGTGCAGTGCTGCTTGCCAAGGCCAATTTGGCCTTGATGGCTTACTCTGGAGGGGACTCCACTAGTCAAACAGGTGTGCTCTGTCATACTGGTTGTTGCGTCAGCATTTTCCAGCAGCATTTAAATAGACCCTGCATCGCTCATAAATTAATGCCGACTCGTGTGCTGTCCTTTGTATTGCCGTCTGTCTGATTAAAACCAGCTTGTTTGAAATGTCAACAGGCAACGCACAGAGGAGTAACGAGAAACGGCCTAGAAACGGCACATTGTATTACAGCTGGCCTGAGAGAATCATTTCTTGACTCCTGGTGCTGTCTTTTAGGCGGCATCACTCGAAACCCGTACGCGCCATCGCACACTCCGTACGGGTCAAGCGGCGGCAGCGCTGCAGCGGTGGCCGCTGGCCTGGCGGTGGTGGCGCTGGGCAGCGACACTGGCTGCTCCATGCGACTGCCCGCCAGCGCGGCCAACGTGGTCGCGCTGAGACCCACTCACGGCGCGATCGACACCGACCTCGTTGGCCCCGACACGCCGCCCCTGCAGACCATCGGCGCCCTGACGAGGCGAGTTCAAGACCTAGCACTCACTCTCGACGTGATGGGCCTAAAGAGAGTGTTGACAAATGGTGAGAATGATCAAAAGGGACACAATGTGAGTTTTTAAACCGTTCTACTGAAATTCAAAAATATGTACATGCAACCAAACAGTGTTCATCTCCGATTTCAACAACACAGTTTATATGTAGTGCTATTGGAGTATTGTTGGAACTACTGGCAGCGTGCAACGGTTGTGGCCGTCAGAGAGTTGCTATATGGTCCATTCCGAGCGGAATCAAGCGCGCTGGATGCGCAGCTACTGAACCTAACTAAACGATTTGTCACTCGTCTTCACTCGCTTGGACTCACTGTTGTCGAGGAGAAGTTGACACCCGCATTGAACTCAATCTTTCTTCACCATGTCAATGCAAGCTCTACTGTTATCAACGACACCGCCCTCGACCCATTCCGCTCTCGCTCGAGTCTGTGCCTCGGAAAATACGCCAACTCCTTCATTGACGCCGTAAACCACTCCGGTGGCAACTTTCCATTCAAATCCTATACTGCTCTGCAGCTCGGCCTGGCAAAGACTGGTGTGAGTCTTGGGACTCTGCCCTTATTTGGCAATTCGGTGAAGCCAACGGGCAATTTGACATGTGAAGAGGCTACAACAGCGAGACTCTCCAAAACAGAAGCTCTGTGCGGCGAATTCAATCGGTGAGCGAGCAGGAATGGGTTGGGGGGGGGGTGGAGAGGAGAGGAGAAGGTGGTAGGGTAGAAGAGTGGTAGCGGACTTGTTGGTAACCAGGTTTATGTCCATTGTCCATTTAGCTACTTTTCCTTGGGCGACGTCGTACTGGCGCAAAACACCAACGGTCTACCGCCACGGCTGCTAAAGAATGGAACGATTGCTGAAGAGGGAACGGAAGGCACCTTTTACCAGCTCTGGTCCTCCTACTGCGGACTACCCTCCCTGAGTCTGCCCATCGGCTTCAGCGCACCCACCGAGGACGCGCCACTCGGCTTTCCCGTCGGCTTGCAGCTCATTGGCCCCAAAGGATCGGACTGGGAACTTCTCCGCTTGGGTGAAATGTACCAGAGAAAGTTTGGAGTGATCAAGCACCCTGTGGGATTTGAGTAGGAGTAGGACTGTGCACTTTGCAAGCGTCGCAAACGTGCCCCAGAAGCATGAAGAATTACTAGCCCAGTTTGGACTGCAATACAAGTTATAGTTTAGAGTTCTAGAGCAATAAAGCTGAGTGGGTCGCGTGCAGTTCGGCTGTTTTGCCAAATCATGTAAATGAGCATCCAATTTGGCAACCTATGTATCCAGTGCAGTACACCGATAGACCATTTTGATATTTGGTCAACGTGTCGACGCAGAATTTGGGACAATACATCAATATGTAGCAATGGAGGGCCTTACAAGTCGTCGTTGCTGAATCAGAGGCTTTTACACTGGCCAATTCAGAGGAATCATGTCAAGTAAAATTCGGGTGGTGAAAGAGTCACTTTCTCAGACAGCGGTCCCAAAGCATCGTAATCCTCTTGTAAAGGTGCAGCACCCCTGATCGTCCACGTTTGAGAATTGGCCGCAAACTGTGATTCATGTTGGGATATACCTGTAACAGTGTTTAATCGATAGACATTGAATATTATTGTGGAACAAGACATAAATACAACAATAAACTGGAAAATACTGTATGCCCAGAAACAAAAATCGCAAATTGGCAAAAAAACGAAAAAATGCAGGAAATGTTACCATCATCTCGTATTGCACTCCTGCCTTTATCAACGCCTCTGCGAACAGCATAGTGTGCTGTAGGTGCACATTGTCTGAAAAAAAGTTTCATTAGAACACAGTTGGTATTGGAATTCTACAATTCAGAAACACTAAAAGCCTATTTTATTAGTTACCATCTCCACCGCCGTGACCCAGAAAGAACGTGTAATTTTTGAGTCGGTCGATGCTCTGCTCGTCGTCCAAAACGCTGGCTCTCTATAACAAAAACAATAAAACAAAAAAATGTAGTAAACAAATAATTGTTTTACAAATTCCTAGGCATTGGTGCATGTATTGTACATACATATACCTTATATGCATCCTCGTTGTCTTCATATTTGCCCAGATATCGCTCAGTGTATCCGGCGTCTAAAAATTGTAGATACTTTCTGTGTTGTCAAGCAGTTTTTGCGTAAGAGAACGGCAGCGTTACCGTAGTTACGCCACGCCGTAACAGGTGCCATTATTGCGCCGCAGGCAAACACGTTTTTGTCATCCGTTTCCAAGGCTTTCGCGGTCGCGAAGCCGCCGTAACTCTGAAATGCTCGGTATTTTGTTTTCCTTTATGTATAAATTAAAAAAAATGAAGTCGACGCCGCCGCACCCATCCCCAAATGGCAATCCTCGTCTTGTCGATAAGCTTTGGGTACTTTTTCGAGAGCGTTCTGCAACAAACTCACGCGTTAGCAATGTTTGTAGTAGTTTTTGAAGCATTCGCTACAGTAACCTTGCGCCGTTTATCTGATCTTGTACTTCGTCTCCGCCCAGACCCTTGTAGAGGCTGTGTCTGTACCGCCAGCCTCGGTTGGTGCTGCCTCTGCCGTCCAATTCCATAATGACAATGCCCTTGCTAGCGGCGAGATAGGCTTCGTAGCCAAAATACTGCGAGTCTTTGATCAGCTGGCCTCCAGGGCCGCCATAAGTTTTGATCAGCATCGGATACTGCTTGGTGGGATTGTCCAGGTCAACGCCAGGCGGCAGCGTGAGACGCACAATGGGCTCTGGAAGCATTGTTTATGTTTTAATTTACCACTTTCTGTTTAATGTTTCTATTTTACAGGAGCGCAACTCCGACCGGTTTTTAGCATCTTCAACTTGAATATGTGCTTCGTAGGTAGGTCCTTCTTTTTCTGCAGGTCCGCCGTCTTGGAGTTTAGAACGAGCGGGATTTTTTGTTTGGCGTCCGTTAGAGACATGAGGTAGACCTTCTTGATGGTGTCTGGGCCCAGGCAGACCAAGGAGTAATGGGGCGCGCCGGTTAAGTCGACCGACTGTTGGGTGCAGCCCGCCCCCAGACTGCAAGTAGCGCAGCTGGCCTTGCCCATCTCCTTGCTGGAGTAGAGGTGCAGATTTGTCGGTTGGGGTGCCGCCGCAGTGAAGTACCTGCAGCGAATTGCGAGTCTGTGAATTGGAATGTTCGTAAAGATGGACCGAAACACGCACACTGTTTTGGTGTCTTGGTCGTAGTGCTTCAGCTCTGTGGCTTCCCACTCGCCAGCTTCGACGAATGTTGGCGTTGGCTAAAATAATTGGTTCTTTTGCGACAACATGCTATTGTCCCATTTGTCTATCCGGAGCTTTGATCGCTTTGTATGCGTTGCGTACATTGTACATAACTACATTGTATGCGTTGCGTGAACAAAACATAACCAAATTTGTACACAATACAGGCACAGGTTTACAGTTTTGTGCGCCATATTACAGGAAAATCGAATGACGGTGTCGCTGGTTGTGCACTTCCCTGCAAACAAAATGGGCCACGCTGCATACCTACCGTAAATCCTCCAATGAAAGCCCCCAGTCCAATAGTGCCCCCGGGTCAAAAAGTGCCAAACGATTTGTGTTATACAGGGACACAAATCAAGCAGTAAGTCAGGTAGAGGTGGTGTGTACACAGATATGGCCAGTAATGAATGACATTTCGGGTACTTTGAACTGTTAATCACCTGAAAAAGCAAAAACATTTCAATAGCCCCGAGTAGAGTGAGGTTAAAAGCATAGTGCCCCGGGGGCACTATTGGAGGATCTACGGAATTTGCCTTTCACGTTGTCCCTCGTTCGCCGAAGTAAATGGCTCACTCACTAAATCACTCACTCACATTGTCAGTGTAGGGCAAGTAAGCCACGTGGTTCCAGGCGTCCTTCTTGGTGGCATCGTACTCGGGCAGAATTTGAAAGTATCCGTCTGGGGTGTCCAAGGGCTGCACTGTCTCTGGCTCAATGAACAGCTCCATGTCTCCAACTTTGTATTCAAAAGTGAAGTGCTGGAACGTAAGCGTAAAAATTGTATAGGTAAATAAAAGCAACCGCCCATATGATAGGGGCCCAAATGAGACTTCATTTTTGAGAGGGAGTTCAAAATGGTATACTGTAAGGGAGCGCATGACTATACGTATTAGGCACTTGCCGCTACAAAGTTCCGATTGCATGCAGCGTAAACGTGCGGAACTAATAATACTGCCGTACTATGTACTTCAAATGTTTGAAAAACTGAGATGGCCTTAATTATAGTACACGCAATGTAGGTGCACTATGCTCACCAGTTTACACTTGTCCATGGCAGGAGCACAAAAACTGTTGTAGATCTTGCGCTGGTAGCGGCCTGTCCAGGTGACCAACAGCACCTCTTCACCACCAATCTTGTGCTGGACGTACCGGGCGTGCAGCATATAGTATTCTCTAAACCGTCGCGTGCGTGCGTGCGTGCGTGAGTGCACATTATTGTTTACATTGCTACTCACTTTAGCGCATCGACCTCATCAGGCGGCCCAACCTTCTTGACCTGACCGTCTGTGGTACGGTAGAAGGCCAATTCCACCTTGGGAATATTCGTTCCAACTTTTGAGTAGCGAACATTGCGAACATTTGAATAGCGATCTGCAGCCGAATAAGTGGGAACTTTGTACTCTGTTACTTTGGAGTCGTCGAAAATAGCGTAGGCGATCCAAGCTCCCGTCTTTGGCCACCACACCGCTTTGTCACTGTAGAAGAATTCCTCTAAAGACGCACGATTCTGAATACATACGTTAAATCAACTGTAATGCGCATATTGTCAAAACTCAAAATAATGTGTAGGTAGCGCATTACGCTGTACGCACCCACGCAAAAGACGGTACTCTAGCACTTTTGCGATTTTAATGTCACTCTGCAGCGGTCAAGATTGTGCTTAGGTTTACATCGCTGTTGGCAACTTTGAGGGATGATGTGCGAGGGGAGAGGGGGTGGAAGAACAGTTACCCTACCCCACCCAGACTCCACAAAATCACATTGTACGAGCCTGGACGTACTCACCCTCATAGAGCCAGTCGGTGTAGCCAACAGTTATGGCGGGGTTGCTGGTGCGCGGGTCGCCATCGCCTGCCACCAGGCCGCCTTCAATCGCCTTCGCGTCCTCGCCCTCCGCTTTGTAGTACAAGAATCCTTTTGAGACGTAGATCTCAAAGAATAAGCGCCGCGTTCGAAGCGTCTTACGAAGGTCCAATATGTACAGGGTGTATCAAAACTGTTTTCTTCACTGTACCTTGGATGATTGCTCATATCTCGCCGCTCGGTGGTTCGATTTGCATGAAATTTAATTTGGGCATGTATTTTTGTTTGGCCTACATCTACATACCTATGTTGAATTTTAGCTAAATCCGTCCAACCAGTATTTCCCTGGGGGACATTGATTGATGGTTTTGATACACCCTGTACATGGTAAACAACGTCAAGGTGGGTTTATACTTCGTTCTGTCCGAACACCGTGTAATGACCAATGACATTGCTCTTCAGAACTTTCGGATGTTACCATTTTTGGGATTTGGATGTTACCATTCGCATGTTCGTCAATATTTTGGTGTCCGAACAAGCGGAAGTATAAATTGCAATTTGTCATTTTGTGTCATTTATGCAAATTATGTCAGTACGAACAAAAAATAACGGAGTATAAACCCAGCTTCATGGTGAAAGAAACTTGTTGAGACAGTTTTTTCCAAAACGAGACCAACTCACATAGTCTGTCGCTCCAGCTTTTGGGTTCCACTGAAAGAGGCGAAGAAACTCCCCGCCAGCCACATCAGCTATGTTCTCACTAAACGCTTGTGTTTTGCCAGGCCACACGTCCATGTCAAATCATCGTGGACTGGAGGTTTTTTGACAAACTTTCTGTGGTGCTGGAGAATTAATTAAGAACATCATATAAACGTGTAGCCCAGCTGGAGCTTCGATCTACACTGACCTTTATTTGCAAATCAGAAACCACTCATCCCACACTTGTAAGCCACACCAAAAAAACCACCTCTTTACTGGAGGGACCCAGCTTCGCGAAAACTTGAGGATCAGTAGACCTTGCTTGGCTCATGTCACACTCCAAAAATCGGGCAAATCGAATCGCGCGTTTAAAAGATATGGCCAAATCAAAATTTCAGAAAACGCCAAAAAACGCCAAAATCGCGATTTTCCGAAATTCTGAGGGCACCAATTTTATATCTTTAGGTCCGTAGGTCCCATCATAATAAAATGTATAGCGAAAAGAATGCCGCAGTAAGACCTTTGCAAAGGTATTAGAGTTTTACTTTTAAGTTTTACCACAGAGCTATTGTGGTGCGTTTTGTGCGCGCTATTTCCGTTTGGCATAAATTCGAGCCATTTTGGTGTGCTTTGCAGAAGGGTGCCAACATTTTGCACACATGTACCTATAAGCTCTGCGCACAAAGTGATTTTGCAGTTTTGCGGTTGGAGCTACCAAGATACTGACACAGACGTAAATATGTTTGCGCTGCCTTTACAAATTTCGAGGTTTTTGCAGGGTCAAATTTGACGCGCCATAAAACACCAATGGATGAAAGCTTTGACGCCAAACTTTGCGCGTTTGTAACGCGATGCAGCGCCGACCCATGCCCCAAAAATCAACCGATTTTACCCATATGTCACAGAGATATTTCACCAGAAGCAGCAACACTGATTTACCACACTGAGCAGCAGCACTCTGTGGTAGAGTGCAGGTACATAACCATTTACTACATTGCGCAGTGTTGCTGCTCCTGGTGAAGCATCTATGTGACGTGTAGGTAAAATCGGTTGACTATTGTACATGGGTCGGCGCTGCATTGTGCTACAAACGCTTAAAGTTTGCCGTCTAAGCGTTCATCTGTTGGGGTTTTATAGCGCCTCAAAGTTGACCCTGCAAAACCTCAAAATTTGTAACGTCAGTGCCAACACATTTACGTCTGTGTCAGTGTCTTGGTAGCTTCAATCGCAAAACGGGAAAACTACTTTGTCTGCAGAGCTTATATGTACGTGTGTGCAAAATACCGTAAACCCTATAATTAGCCCCCCCCCCCTATAATTAGCCCCCCCCTATAATAATACACCCTCCCAAGACCACTTTGAGTTAATAAGCCCCCCCCTATAATTGCACCCCCTCCCTAAATGGACCATCGTCTAAAACGCACATGTTTCCATGTCTGGGTGTATGTATGGTCGCGTATGTGTATGTATGTACACGTATGTGCATGTGAGACTGTGTGAGAGTGTGTTAGAGTGTACCAACGTGTGTGCACAGCGCCTTTTTCCCTTAAAAATCGCCTCCACGCGCCTTTTTGCCCACACATCTTCCCACTCATCGACACTTCCAGTTTATCAGCCCCCCCCCCTATAATTAGCCCTCTCTTCTATATTTATACACCCTCCTCGAGCTCGAACGAAAAAATTAGCCCCCGGGGGGCTAATTATAGGGTTTAACCCCAAGCCCGCCGAAAAACGCCCGCCCACGGCGCGCCGGAAGGGAATCGGAAGCGTCGGACAGCGATCCTAGCTCAGAGCAGGTCCAAAGGCCTTGCACAAGCAGGCAGGATGAGAGCGCCGCTGGCAAGTCGCTCCAAGAGGAAGAGAGGCCATTCACAAATTTCGACAAGTTCTACAGAGCGGTCAGGGAGCTTCAGAAGAAACGTAATATTTAGTTTCTCAATGGCGCTCAAAATGTTGAGCGGTGCAATTACCGTAAACCCTATAATTAGCCCCCCCCCCCTATAATAATACACCCTCCCAAGACCACTTTGAGTTAATAAGCCCCCCCCCCTATAATTACACCCCCTCCCTAAATGGACCATCGTCTAAAACGCACATGTTTCCATGTCTGGGTGTATGTATGGTCGCGTATGTGTATGTATGTACTAGGGATGAGCATGGGCCTGAAGATCTCGGCCCAGCCCGGCCCACCAGATAGTCCGGCCCATCCCGGCCCAGCCCACGCGTCAAAAACCAGGCCCAGGCCCGGCCCGGCCCATCCAACTGCTCAAATTCCAGGCCCGGCCCGGCCCGGCCCATCCCAAGAAATAAGTACAGTGGTGCACTAAAATAAGTTGTACATGTACGTACGCCAGTTCGCGTTTTTTCACTACACATACACAGAGAATGGCGCTTCTGGCTTTACAGCTTCCAACCATTTTTTGGCCTCAAGATTGACCGTGTTTGTCAATTGAAGTTGGCCGCTCACAAAGGGTTTGTTGAGAAAAAAAAGGCGCTGCCCATGTCTGATGTATTATCTATCGTCGCCAAGCCAGTGATGTAGAGGCGGCGCCTGGAGGGCGCCGAGCTGGCAGTCGTCACGAGCGCCTTGCTCGCGATGGACGTGAGGCTGGGCTAGCGCCAGATGCTCATGCCTTTTAGTACTACGTCGTCGTCGTCGCTTCACGTCTGTTGTCTGCTCGTCTGTGCCTCACGGTCTAAGGGCCGTGACGACAACGAAAACGGCAACGGCGACGACGACGGCAACGTCGCGACCAACGCGCTAGATTAACAGTGAGACGACGCCGTCACGACGAACTTTTAGGCGCACTCGCGTCCTTAATGCCTCCTTTCTGCTGAATAGTCGCCGTTACTTACAATATGCATAACATACAATGTAGATTCCTATGTTTCAGCCAGGAACGTCCGGCCCGGCCCGGCCCGGCCCACACCCCCAAAACGCAGGCCCGGCCCGGCCCGGCCCACAGGATGGGCCTGGGATTCCGGCCCAGCCCGGCCCATGCTCATCCCTAGTATGTACACGTATGTGCATGTGAGACTGTGTGAGAGTGTGTTAGAGTGTACCAACGTGTGTGCACAGCGCCTTTTCCCTTAAAAATCGCCTCCACGCGCCTTTTTGCCCACACATCTTCCGACTCATCGACACTTCCAGTTTAAAAGCCCCCCCTATAATTAGCCCCCCCCCCCCTATAATTATGCACCCTCCTAGAGCTCGAACGAAAAAATTAGCCCCCGGGGGGCTAATTATAGGG